>APFE031360179.1:0-10383 GCA_000404065.3 Pinus taeda | reverse complement strand
TATATATGGGGAGACTCCATTAGGCTTGCATCCTTTATCCATAGGAAGCCGAGTCTGCCGCCTTGTAAACCGTAACGCACCGAACACAGCATTCGGGAAGATTGACTGCAGTACGGGAATTCCTTGGTTCTCATATGATTGCCAAGGTGTATAAGCAGTTTTACGGGTTGCTTGGTAAACCTTTTTGCTTAGAATCTCCAGAGCAGTCACTTTTGATCCTTTTCAGACTCTCTAAAATAAAAGGTGTAAGTGAGCATCTTGTCACTTCGTGCTCATTAAACATTCGAAGTAGATAGAGTCATCTTTTCGTCCTTTTCTCAACTCTTGAAACATGAAAAGGTCAAGTTCAGTTCCTATGTCTTAAATTTCATTTGGCCACGATAACATTACCCGGTTAGATCTTGTGTGCGTTTAGTTTTGTGTAGGTTTTACCGTTAGCTTATTTAGGGTCTTTGTTTGGTCATCTTGGCGGATCCATCAACTTTGTCTTCAATCCCAAGTGAAGAAGGGTCCCCATCTTCTGTTGCCCCTGAAACTCCGGTCTGTGACGCTCTTCCCATTGTTCCGAGCATCCAGCCATTGAATTCTCGAGCTCCAGAGGACGATTTCTATGAGTTCTTTTACAACCCTATTTGGGAGCCCTCTGACGAGGATTACCCTGCCACTCCTGTCGGTGCTCCATCTCCGATGGCTTCATCCGATATGGGTGATGCTTCTCCAGTGTCTAGTGGCCTGTCCGTTATGTCGAGTATAGATTCTCCCATTCCGGCAACATCCCCCATCATCTCCACACCCTACACCGTTACGTCTTCGGGTGTCACGGTGTCAGGGCATTACAGGTCATTGTGAGATGCTATGAACTCGGCAGTTTCCTCTTCCGTTTGGGGTCAAAACATCGTCCCTACCACAGGACCATTTGTTTCCCAAGCCCCTCATTCTGCTGTTACAGCAGTCCCTACCAACCCGACCATTTGTGTCGCGACAACAACTCCAGTTGTTAGTACGATCACATCTTCATCTGCTGTCACTTCTGCTGCAGGCCCATCTCGAGGTCCAACGCAGAGTGGTGAACCGTCTCCTTCTTCTAGAGTTGTGCACCCTGCAAGTGGTGCTCCTCCTGCTTCCGAGTATATGACAGAAGAGGAGGCATGTTTTGAATACTTGCGCAATGTCTAGAACCTGGATGGTCAAGGCCTGTACTATGATGCCGAGAATCATTATTTGTACACCTCCTTGCCTCAAATTCCTTATGATGAGATTTCCGTTCCATTGAACGTGGATTGGGGCACCACCGGGTATGGTGGCAGCCAGTACTATCCAAGACAAGGACAGGAAGGACCACCTTACCAGGGTCAACAGCCTTACGTGCAGCCTAATTATGGGCAGCAGTATGCTGGTCAAAATTACCCAGGTCAGCAGGGAGGCCCACAAGAACAACCCATTCAGGGACAACCTTTGGTCTCTAGTGGTTCGGCATTTACATATCTTGGGCAACCTTCAGGAAGCCCGAGACAACCCAACGCACAACAAGTTCAACCAGGTACCTAACAAGGCTACCCTTCAGGGCAACCTTACGGGAACCAGGGACAACCCCACGGGCAACAAGGTCGACCCGTAAACCAGCAAGGTAACCCTTATGGGCAAGGGGGCCAGCCTTACGTGTAGCAAGGCCGGCCTACCACTCAGCAACCCTTTGGTCATCAGGGACAAACCTCGGCTACGCAAGGGCGGCCCCTCACCCAACAAGCTCGACCTTCTGGGTGAGCAGGGCCACCCCCAATCCGACCAAGACAACCCTCTGGCCAGATGGCTCAGCATGCAGGCGGGTACCAATCCCGACCTCCTCTTTCAGGTGGGTTTCAATCCCAGCATCCATATCAAGGTGGGTATCAATCCCAGCCCCCGTATTCAGGTGGGTACCAATCCCAACCTCCTTACTCGGGCGGATATCAATCCCAACCTCCGTACTCAGGCGGGTATCAATCCCAGCCTCCGTACTCTGGCGAGTATCAGGCCCAGGCTCCCTATTCGGGTGGGTACCAATCCCAACCCTAGCATTCTGGCAGGTATCAATCCCATCAAATGTCGCCTGGTTCACAGGCTCAGTACGGATACCAGCAACCCGAGGGACAGAATCCATATATCCCCTATCAGAATTACCAATAGCCATAGGGTAATCCTCAACCGAATTATCAATAACCTGCTGGCCAATATGGTAACCAATGGGGTGCTAGGGGGTAGAATCAGCAACCTGGTTCCGGGAACAACCCCTATGGACAAAATCCTTCTGGACAAGGCCCTTACGGACCTAGTCCATCGGGACAAGGACAATGGGGACAACCTGGAGCTGGGTGGAATTCTGGTTCCACCTCATATCCGCCGCAAATGTCGTTTAATCCACAGTTACCATTTTTAGCCACGTTGGAACTGCCCGATGTGTTGAAGTTGACGAATGATCCCATTCTACACGACCCGCAATGGCCACCAATTCCAACTAAAATTCCTAGTGATTGTCCCAAATTTGATGGGAAGGCCGGAGAGGACCCTCAGGCTCATGTCATGACATATCACTTATGGTGTTCGTCAAATTCATGGCTCGATGACTCGATCCGACTTTGCCTCTTTCAGAGGACTCTCACTGGTTCGGCAGCAAAATGGTATATCGAATTGTCTCATGCATCATTCCATGATTTCAATTCACTGGCTATGGCATTTTTGAATCACTTTCAGTTACCCATTCGGTATGAGACGGGGACTCATCTCCTTACGTCTCTTAAGCAGGACACTTCTACGCATATCTCCGATCATATTCATGAATGGAGAAGGCGTCGTAGGTTAATCAAGTTCTGGATACCTGATTTCCTCCTCACCGACTGGTTTACTACCTCTTTTATCCCCAAGATTGTGCGGGACATTGCTATGGGGGCATGCGTAACTGAAGAGCAAGCGATCGCGCGTGGTCAGTACCTAGACTTAGTCTATTCTCAGTCTGGTACTTTGTATTATTATTTGCCAGACGCCCCTAGGCCCGGCACATCCAAGGCTCCGCCCAAGCCATCTGTTGATGGAGTCATTGGCTCTGTAGGCCAGGCCTCTAAAAAGTCATCAAATTCTGGGAAGCAGAAGTCTGGTTCACCTAACGAAAACTCTTCCCAGGGCATTGTAATTTCCGGTAACACTTCCGAGGTCAATGCCATTCAGTCCTATACAATGGGCAAGGCCTTGAAAGGCAAGAAAAAGGAAAAGGGGAAAGGAAAAAATAAGTCTGATCAACCCAAGCAGGAATTATCTAAACCTCCTGGTGAGGAAGGAGCTAAGCACAAGCCTAAGTATCCTTGCCTCATTTGTGAGGAAGACCACTATACTAAGGACTGCCCTAGGCGAGCCGAAGTTAGTCGATTGTTGAAAGGTGCTCAAGGGATCCTTGCTATTTTGAAAGAACCCTTTCCCTCTCAGCAAACCCAGATGGTAGCTGATCCTTCTTCATCCTCTCCCTTCGGTTCCCAGGTCTTCATGGCTGGAACTATTCATATTCATGTATCAACTCGAGCTAAGGATTATCGGTCATCCGCCAGGAAGGAGCCAGAGGTTCCCTGCGCTCCCCCATCCAGCTCTAGTCCTCTCCATATTGAGAGACTGAGTGTCAAGATGACCATCCGACCCCCTCCCAAAGGGGTACTCAGGAGGTCTTCCTATAACCCAAATGCTCGTGCTGCCCAGCACTATAGCATCATGGAGGACTTAGCGCAGGCTCCGTCTGCCATGTCCGCATTGGAAGTCCTTCAGAGCTGCCCCCCCCAGAGGAAGTCCCTGCTATCGGCCATCGGTGGCATAGACCCAGTGGACTCGGATTTAATCACTTTCGATCTCGAGAGTCATGCTCCGCGACTGCCTCATCAGATAGCTTTCCTCATTCAAGTCGTCATCAATTCTAAGACGATCCATTGTATAGTCATTAATGAGGGCGCCTCAACCTGCATCATGTCCGTTGCATGTTGGAAAGCCATCGGGTCTCCGACGTTGAGTCAGTCCCCGACGACCTTGGAAGCATTCGACAGGAGAGAGTCTCGACTGTATGGTATCCTTCAACGGCTACCGATTACCTTAGAAGGGAAGACTGTAGAAGTTGAAGTGGAGGTGGTAGATGCAAGTCTTACCTATAACCTTCTTCTGGGCCGAAGTTGGACGTACGCTGCGTGCTATAGCTTCGTCTCTCTTCCGTGTCATTCGTTTCCCCCATCAAGGGAAAATTGTCACAGTTGATCAACTCTCGTTTTTCGCTTCCTCTTCTGAGGGAAACGTACCCTTCGTTGAGCATACCTCAGTTCCGTATGAAAATGTGGGAGCCGGGCTCTTCGAAGAACCCGCCCTTATGGTTGTTTTTTCCCTCCCACCTCCCAACTTCACCTCGATCTCTATGATCTCGGTTCGTTCTGATCCTTGGATTCTTCCTTCCATCGACCAGATAGAACCTTGGGGCGAGGAGATGCCGTTGAGCCCATCCAAGCTCAACTACATTGAAATTGTCGCTGCATCGGCTTCTCATGATGAACCCACCGTCTCGAGTGGGGCGCTTGACTCAGATGATTTTCCCCCTTGGTTAGGAGAATACACCTCCTCAGATCCATTGAAGGAAACATTTCCTTCCGATGAGGCTATTATAGAGATCATGTCTCTGGATGAACGACCGTGGTTCCCTCTTCACCACCGTTCTTCCTTCCTCCCTACCTCCCAGGAAACTCTATTGTGTCTTGCACGGTTTGCTTCATGTCTCCCTTCTCAACCCCTTTAGATGCCCATTCAGATTTATCACACATCGTCCGAAGGGAATTTAGGGAACATCACGCAGACTCAACCAATCAACATCTCTGTCAAGGCAGGGATCGTCGAGAATATTTACATAGGAGTGACCTGCACTCCGGAGGAGATTCAGGTTTATATTGCTCTTTTTCGCAAATTTCGCGATGTCTTTGCATGGTCCTATGAAGAAATGCCCGGTATTGATCCATCTATAGTCGTGCAGAAGATACCAACGTATCCCGGGGCCAAACCTGTTTGCCAGCGTTTGCGTCCCGTGCACCCCCGCAAGGCGGTAGCCATCAAAGCAGAGGTTGAAAAGCTTCTTAAGGCGGGATTTATGTATCCCATTCCACTGACAGAATGGATCTCAAATATCGTCCCTGTTGACAAAAAACAGGGCACCATTCGTGTCTGCGTTGACTACCGTGACATCAACAGAGCTTGCCCAAAGGACAACTACCCCACTCCATTTATTGATCAACTCATTGACGAGTGTGCAGGTAGCGAGATATATTCGTTCATGGATGGCTTTTCTGGTTATAACCAGATCAACATTGCTCCGGCAGATCAACATAAGATGACCTTCATCTGTCCCTGGGGCACCTTTGCTTATAAAAAGCTCCCCTTCGGCCTCAAAAATGCCGGCGCTACTTTTCAGCGTGCGATGTCGTATGCTTTCCACAATATCAGACACATCGTACAACCTTATCTAGATGATCTTCCCGCTCATTCAGCTAAGCGCGCGGACCATCCATCGCACCTTCGTGAAATCTTCCTTCGTTGCAGACACTATAATATTCACTTAAATCCGCACAAATGTGTCTTCTGCATGGAATGAGGTCGACTGCTCAGGTTTATTGTCTCCCGAGAGGGCATCCGTTTGGATCCTCTTAAAGTCGAGGCAATTGTGAATCTTCCTCCCCCTGCAACTTTGCGGCAATTATAAAGTTTGCAGGGAAAAACTAATTTTTTAAGACGGTTTATACCAAACTATGCCGAAGTGGCAAAGGGTTTTACCTGGTTACTGAAGCGTGACACCCCATTCCGATGGGATGCCATAGCCGAGGAGTCGTTTTCTCATCTCAAAACTCTCGTGGTTTCCGCCCCTTTGTTGCAGCCTCCGAATTACCATCGTGACTATACACTCTATTTGGCTGCTGCCGATACCACTATCGGCATGGTTTTGGTTCAGGACGACGATGATGGCATCGAGCATGTCATTTATTATCTTATTCACAACTTATTAGACACGGAAACTCGATACGCATATGTCGAGAAGTTGGCTCTCACCGCGGTTTGGGCTGTCCAACGATTCCGCCACTACATTTTGTTGTGTACTACTACGGTGATTTCAAATTGTAACCCCATGACCTACATTCTTTCACGACAATCGTTGGGGGGCAAGTACTCAAAGTGGGTCGTGATCCTCCCAGAGTTCGACTTGGAATTTACTGCAGCCAAGTCAAAGAAATCACTTGTTTTTGCTGAATTGCTATGCTCCTTGCCATCCGCCGCTACTTCCTCGCAGATAGAGGAATCGATTCTAGATGAAACTCTTTTCCTGATCAGCACCCTCGATCCATGGTATGGGGACATAATTTTCTATTTTCAAATGTCCTCCTTCCGCCCCGAGACTTCGAAAGACGCTCGTCGACGGATTCGTCACCAAGCTCAGCCATATCGCATAATTGGGGACACCTTGTACCGCCTTGGGGTTGATTCGATTCTTTGTCAATGTCTCACCTTCGAAGAAGCTGAAAGAGTTCTAAATGACTGCCACTCTGGTGCTTGTGGTGGTCACATGTCTGGATACACTACCACACAAAAGATCCTTTGTGCTGGCTACTTCTGGCCTTCCATCTTCAAGGACTGCATTCTTGTCGTCCGTTCATGTCACGAATGCCAGATATACCAGCGAAAGATGCGTGCTCCTGCTGCCCCTCTGCACCCCATAGTAACTGTTCGCCCCTTTGCTAAGTGGGGCATCGATTATGTGACATGTAACCCTCGCTCGGCCAGGGGGCATGGTTACATCATCGTTGCTGTCGATTACTTTACAAAATGGGCCGAGGCGATGCCCACATTGTCAGAAGATGGTCATACGGTGGCGCAGTTTCTTTTCAACCATGTTATCTCTCGGTTTGGAGTTCCACAAGCCATTATCACTGATCACGGAAAGCATTTCCGTAATCGTATGATGGTTGAGTTGACAACCCAACTTGGACTTAGGCATGATAGTTCCTCTCCATACTATCCCCAGGCGAACGGTCAGGTTGAAGACGTGAACAAAGTCTTGGTCACGATGCTTCAGAGAACTGTTGGCATGCACAAGTCTAATTGGCATTTGATGTTGTTTTCCACATTGTGGGCCTGCTGGACCTCCGTGAAGGATGCCACCGGCTTCACCCCTTTTCAGCTAGTGTATGGGCTGGAGGCAACCCTTCCCATTGAGTGTGAGATTCCTTCACTCAAATTAGCCGTCGAGTTACTCCCCGAGACTACTCCTGCAGAAGAGCGGCTTCTTTACCTGGAACGACTAGATGAGACACGTCGTCTAGCCTCCCTTGCTATCAAAGCTCAAAATAAGCGAGTGAAAACTCACTTCGATAACTCGGTTAATCCTCGCTCTTTCACCGAAGGTGACTTGGTGCTGCTCTACGATCAAGCTAGTGATAAGCTAGGAGTAGGAAAACTCGAGCCAATGTGGCATGGGCCCTACATTGTAAAAAGAGTTCTACAAAAAGGTGCCTACGAGCTGATCGATTATGAAGGCAATCCCCTGGACAGGCCCCGTAATGGGCTATATCTTAAGAAATATTATGCCTGAGTCCAGGCACTCTCTCATTTATTTTTTACATGCATATGCTTTTTTACAGTGTGTTTAGTGTGTGTGCATGTTTATTCGATTTTTGTCTTAGTGTGTCGACGTGATTGCTGCTTATTGTGTCTTTTGTTTCTGAACAGATGTCTGGATCACCTTACGTTGGTTTCGCTGATGGTGCTTCCCGCAGTACTCGAAATCTGTCATCTGCGGCATGGGTGATCTACGATCCTCATGGTGAGTTGGTAGATATTCAAGGTGTGTGTCTAGGTTGCACAACCAACAATGTAGCTGAATATAGTGCTGTAATTGAATTATTAGCCGAGGCGATTAACCTCGGAATCCGCTCATTGGTTGTAAATTTAGATTCACAGCTTGTAGTCCACCAACTCAATGGACAATATTCCGCCAGAGATCATCGCATATTAAGGTTGTATTTACGTGTTAAGTTATTGGAAAGAGATTTTGATTATATTACTTATCATCACATTCCAAGAAGACTTAATGCTGTAACTGATGCATTGGCTAACTATGTATTAGACAGACATTTGCGAAATATGTAAATCAACAAACATAAGAAACATAAGATACAATAAAAATACCATGTATATATATATATATATATTATATATATATATAACTATTATAATATATATATATATATATAATATATATATATATATTATATATTATATATAATATATTATATATTATCGTGTGGCACACTAAGGCGCTCAAAAAATAAGTGTAAATGTCTCATAAATCTGACGTCCTCAGTACATCTGAGACGTATGTCTCTCAAAATAGCAATGGAAAATAAAACCTAGGCGTCTACTGTGGTGGGTTATGCTCTCTGTAGCATGCCACCGCTCGTGCCACCGGCCTCAAAAGGCAGTGCATCCTAGGTTCTACACCCACTGTATGGATCTGAGCAGCTAGGGGGACCTCCTCGATCCCCTGGTAATCTGGGACTCCTGCCAGTAATCCCTCCAGATTGTGAATCACGGTCTCTGTCTGGTCGCCTCCTACAGGAGCCAAGGCCAAGACGGCAGCGCCTTGCTCCTCCCTCCGTGCCTCTGGAGCCAGGCCAAGGGGTCTCACAGGTCCCACATCTGTACAGCATAAGTATTTATTAGGACATGTACATGAAAAATGCAAAAAAATCACAAAAATGAAAATAAAAAAGATCAAGTGTTGTACCTCCGTCATCCCACTACTCTCCCGCAGGCAGCGGCATGTCAAGATCACCACGGAAGTCGATACCGGCGTACGGCCAGTCCTCGACGAAGATAACCTGGCACTCTAGCCACTCTCGGAAAAAGACACCCCACGACACTGAGCGCCCACCACCTCCATGTGGCATGACCCGGGACCACTTGGTGGCCCTCGTCTCTCGTGTGTTGTTTGGCGGGTCTACTACCATAGTCAGCAGTCGAAGGGCCGGCACCCACTCAAACATGAGTGGAAGAAGAAGCGATCCATAGCCGAACTGTTTCAACTCTCCATGTTGACAGCTACTCAATTGCCTCTTCATGCTGTTGGTCACAGCTGCCACCCAGTTGAAGATCGTGGGCTGTAAGCACTCGAGAGCTAGCAAAAGGTTGGCCTTTGAGGCCTCGTGGTTCACCAGACTGCCTGCTGCCTGCGTCACCAAGAAGAGTATAGTGCGGAGCACTATGTCAGCACGTGGTCCAACACCTACTGACGGGATGCTTACCTTCCCGCTCCGTGTTTTGGCCGCCTGTGGGCATACACGGGCCATCAACTGATCAAGCGTCTCGCCGCTAGGCCGATGCCCCTCCAGGATGGGCATCACGCCTCGGCGAGATAATCCAGTCAAGAAGTAAATATCTAACGAGTCGAACTCTATGTCTCGGCCCCGGATGGTGAATTTCCCATCCACTGGGTTCCATGCTCTGATCAGGAGCTCTAGCAGGTCTGGCTGAGCCCTCAAGCGCGGAGTAAGGAAGAATTTGAGTAATCTGCATGCCCGCATTGCATTGCGACATCCGGCATCAGCAAAAGCGGCTATATCTACGTTATCATGGTCTCTCTCCTGCCACGTAAAGGCCATTATGTCTTGCAAGATCACCGGAAAGTCATTAGGTTGCCTGCATTTGAAAATTGTCCATTTAATTTTAAAAAATCAATCTTCACGGCGCCAGTGCGAATGTTTCTAAAACAGCCGCGCTAGAAATGGCGGCCTGTGTATTTTTCTCTGGGTCAACGCGGAAGGACACGGGTTTTCCACATTGACCCAGAAAGTGGTGTGTGTTGGGAAAATCGGTCAGCGCAGACCCGATGGGCGAATCCGCGCTGACCGAGAGCGCACCAACGCTCAAAAAATTTGGCCAAATGGCCAAATCCCACGGTGAAATTGCACATGAAAATGGAATCAAAATGGAGCACAAGGCAAGAGGGACCTACCTGGAATCGACTGTCGGAAGATCAGTGTCCGGATGATGAGGAATTCACTCCGTCACCTTTGTAGTTCTTCAACGTTCTCCAAAGCTCAAACGGTAAAATGGTAAAAATGATTTTTACAAATCCCTATTTATGGTAAAAATTCCTAATTTGACTATAGTTTTTATGAATGTGGGTTTTTGCCATAGTTTTTGCCATGAATTCACTCCTGATGTCCTTAATTATGCCTTAATGCATGTTTTATTATGTTTTTCAACATATCGAACGGGTTTATGCGAGTGTTTCCCTTGTGTAGGTCCTCGGAATCGGCGAAGTCACAGTGGATTTATATACACTTG
>APFE031360178.1:3914-16880 GCA_000404065.3 Pinus taeda | reverse complement strand
AAGTATTGTAATATTATTTTTTTAATATGGGTTCGTGAAATATTTTGTAGAAATATTACAGTGGTAGAGAATTTGTAAACTTGTAACTTTTGTAGAAACCTAGTAACAGCGGAACCATGGTAGAGGGGAAATTAAAGGCAAATTCCATGTGTACAAGTACATTTATTTGTTGAGTTGTGTTTTGCTAACACACAATAAATGAGAAAATGTAAGAGGCTAAGAAAGTTGAAGCAACAAAAGGAAATGTTTGATTTTTTTTTTATGATGACAACAAAAGCTAGAATGAATGAAGCAAAGACAACCAAGGAAGCCTGCAATTCCCTTAAGAGGAGTTTTCATGTAAGGGGGATTAATCCATTTGAAGATGAAAAATTTGGTGAATCCCACTATGCCCAGCCACAAGTGGACGATGAATGAGGAATCTGTAGAAGAATTAGAGAAGGAGCACATAGATGCCTGTGAATCCCCCCTGTGCACAACCACAAGTGGATAAAAATTTGGTTATTCTAGCGACAAAGCTTGTTGATGACAACTTGGTGAATCCAGCAATAGAGATTGCTAATAACAATTTGGCGAATCCAGCAACAGAGTTTGATGATTAGAGTGAAACTGCCATTGGAGCAATCAATGATATGGTTAATCTAGTAATTAATGTTTCTCATGTAAATTTTGATGAAATATTGTTGGCTAATGATGAATGGTTTCATATCATGCAATAAAAAAATCATATTGACATGATGCTATTTGGTGAGATAATCCATTTGACTGTTCAAATCAAGTCGAAGCCAACCTATCTGCAACACCACAAGTTAGTAAGGAAGTGGAAGAGACAAAGAGAGAGACAGAGACAAAGACAGAGATAGAGACAAAGCCAAAGAAGGAAGCCCACAAAGAGAAAAAAGAAACAAAGGCATAGGCAACATGAGAAAGCTCTCATTACAGAGCAGAAGGAACAGAACCAATGTGATTTCACAAATATTTTTAATTCTAACATTGATTTCACACATAATGATTATGAAGAAGAGTTAAATTTCCTTGAAGCATGGCTTGCAACACCATGCCTTGATAAAGTTTGCATAGAAGCTACATAAATGAACGTTGAAGACAACTTGGATGACGAAAACATCAATGAAATTTTTAAGTATTGGCGTTCTGAAGAAATATTGATTTATTATAAACTCATGTTGCAACAAATTGATGATGAAGATGATGCAACAAAAGATGACTTGTGGCATCAATCCACATACAATCCAATTTTTGAAGAAGTCCAAGATATTCTTAGAGAGTTGGAACAATAGAGGACATACACCACCAAATGAAGAAACTATGCTTAGAGAGCTTGGAGCAATAGAGGACCTACACCAACAAATGAAGAAACTAAGGCTTGAAGGATACAACAAGAAGAAAAGGTTGAAACAATTTAGAGGATACACAATCTAGAAGAAGGGAAGAAGAAAAGTAAATATAGTTGAAATAAAAATTTTAAATTGTAAGCCTAGTTGCGACATAGGCCAGCACACATCTTAATTAGATTTTGATGTGGTTGTAATTAAGTGGGGGTGTTGGATAATCAAATTCCAACCACCTTCTAGGTGTCAAAACCATCCATCCAAGTGTCCTAGTTCAGTTTCAGTTAGTCCAATTTAGTCAAGTTTCACTCCATTCATTTATTACTGATGTTTCTAATGTAATCTTATTTAACTAATTTGTAATATTGAGAAGAGAAATCTCTCTACTCCACTGTTTTCATATTCTATCATGCATGTACTTTTAAGATCTATATGATGACGGTATATTTTAAATTCCCTCTTAAATACGAGAATATGTATATAGTTTTTTTATTATATTTTTATATTTTGTAGATATTATTTTCTTTTTCATTTCATTTAATGAATATCAAATAGAAGTTTGGAACATGTTAGAGCTATATAAATTATTTTATTTAGATGATAAAATTTGTTACAGTAAAAACATTAAGAAAGGAAACAGTCAACGATAATAAGAACTTGGGAAATCCAGTAAAAGAAACAAGAAATGAAGTTCAAAGAGGAAAAATTTATTTGTGGAATAACGATTTGAGTTTACTCATCATATACACACTATAGATATGCTATCATTATGACATTCCAGAAAACCATGGTGGTTCCATTAACCAATGGTGGCGCAATAGATGATACCCCTCTATTGCTCACGTTGATGAATCTCCCTTCAAGTGATCAAGCTTCCTTTGAAACGACTTGCTCTGATACGAATTGTTAGGAAAAATATTGGGGGAGAGGGTGGGGGGAAGTAAATAAATATTTTAAGCACTATAAATTTTCAATTTATTATTCCTATTTGTATAACGCTACTCTTATATAAGGGAACTAACGTATTACATGATTGTTATTAATTTCATAACAATACCTGGGTAGAAATCTCAAAAACAATGATAATTGAATATGAGTCATCAAACCGCAAAATCAATCACTCAATCAGATATTGAGGCCAGCACAAATCATGAACCAAATATTGATTTCCACACACTGACATCATCATCAGTCAATTTCTATTTCATTATCAATTCAACTCAATTAGTACTGTCAAACACAAATTATCATAGGAGAGAATTTGTTGAAAAACAACAAAAAACATAACAAAACAGACCAACCATCATCATCCCCTCATACTGCAAACCCTAGCATGTATACATGACTATTAAAAAGTGCATCCGTGTATGTACTTGCTTCTCATGTTTGAAACCTACGTACAAATTATAAACTTTCAGAAAATGTATATGCGACTACCTAGAAGCATATCCACATATGTACATGCCCTTTTAGAGAAAAACAAGCATACAGATCTATAATCACTGAATCATGCCTTCACTGCAAACACAAAATATACTTTGCAACCCTTGTTGTCTCATATTCATGCCAAACTAAAATTATCACTAGAGATATTTCAAAGTTAGATATTTTCAACAAGTAAGTCAAACAAGAACATATCATACCATACTTCATATTTTTCATATCTATGACTTTTCCTTACCCCTTGGTGCACACCTATTTAAGATCAAATCATTTATAAATAACACAAAAATTGCGCATGCTAACACTTGATTTCCATCTCTTTATATAGTATAAGGCTTAGCCAATACCTTAGGACAATCGCTTAGTACTGTCAATAGTATTTTTTGACAGGATTAAATATCCATTGTCGTGCTCATTACTATGGTCCAATACTATGGTAAAGAGTCCTGGTATATGTTTTACCATGGTGTGTAATATGTGTGCAACTTCACCATAAATGCATGTGTACACGATATTTATTCACGGGACTCACATATACTTTCTTAAACTTCACCTTTATCATTCCTCTATCTCTAAACTGATATTCATTTTTCCATTATCTCTATCACATCTATACCAACCTATATAATCATCCTGCTAGCATCATGTTGACATTTTTATCTAGTAGGTTTCCATAAAGGACATCATTGTAGTCATAATTCCAACATGTCATCTCTTCCATTGTAAATATACAAATTCCTCAAATGTTTCATGATCATCACCTCAAACTTCTTCATGAACTCTATGCCCAAAACTACTTCATAATCATCCATACATGCGATTGTGAACTCAATTTTTCCTTTTCATTCGTCAATCTTCACTTCCTTTGAGATGAGTTTGAGTTGGAACAAACTTCAAACCACTTTCCTTTCTTCCTCCTCTCTCATGAAATTAGGGGATGCACCATTGTCCACCATAGTAAATAACATGCCTTGCCCAACCTTCATCTCAACATACTCCAACTTGTTCCTGTCAAGACCATGCTTTGGGATATCTTCTCTTGCAGTTGCAACACCAAATATTTTCATCACCCCAATTGTTGGTTCCTCTTTCTTCTTTCCATATGACTATGTAATAGCTATAATATTCAATCTTTAAGGACAATTCTACATCGTATGGTCACCTTCGTACAACCTGCACTTCAAAAGTTTCTTTGCCTTCAATTTACCATCTATCCTTACCTCATCCCCCTTTGAAGCTTTATCCTTTGGCTAATAAAAATTCTTCTTATTTTCCTTAGTCCATTTGTCATAATGGTCTACTAACCTATCAACTACATCAAATGCCTCCTCAAGATCTTTTATCTTCTACTGCTTCACTGCATTGTGTGCCCAAGGTTTTAATCCAATTATGAATTTTAAAACCTTGTCATTCTCTGCTATATTAGGTAGCTCCAAGATGACACTCAAAAATTCCCATTTATGAGCTTGTAGACTCTCAATTAGCTTGATGTAATTAATCTTTGTTCACGCATCCCATGTCTCATCTTGTGGGTTGAAATTTTCCAACAATGCTTCCTTCATTTCTTCCCAAGCAGAGATGATCTCAGCATTGCCATCGAAAATATGATCCACTCTTGATCTCCACCAGAACTTGGCATCCTTCATAAGGAAATGGGAATAAACCTTCATTTTGGCATCTTCCAATGTAAACCCTAATTACTTAAGACATTGTTGCAAATCCCACAAAAAGTTTCAAAGTGGCCTTGTGCTTATCATTCCACCATATAAATCTGGATCCTTTATTTTGATGTGGGAAACTCCTCTAATCGAACAATGAACCACTGAATTCTTCAAAATGACAATCTCATTTAGAGCTTCGAAAAGGCTCTTCTAAAGCTTTTCGATCTTATCCATGCCTTAAACCTTTGCAGCTTCGAATCCTCTAACTTCTTTTATGGTTTTCTCATATCTCCACTCAAATATAATCATACTGCACCTTGAGGTTTACATCACTCTCCCCCTAATTGGTAAAACTCTCCCTAAGTTTCGGCATTTTCTTCCTCAAGTACATTAATATTTGTGTTTAACTCAACCAGTTGCTCTAACATATTGTCCATGAAAAATTCCTTAACATTCATGCTAGACTCAATGGTCACTTACGATTCTTCTCCATTGTTAGCCACCAAGTTTTCTTGGTAACTTGTCACGACCATAAACTTTTATTTGTTCAACTCCGCCCTAACTTTGTTGTCTTACCCTTTCCAGACTATTCACCTATGTTGCATTGAGACTAACTACAAAATCTTTGCAAAGCTCACTTTCATCAAAATGGGCTCCGATCCCAACTATCATGCCCCCATGCTAGTGGTGGATCTAAGTCCACCGTGGGTGCTCATGCAACATTCCTAACTTTTTTGTTTCACCACTACTCAATTTTACGAACTACGCCTACTGTCAACACTTTGGTAAATTCCATTAAGTGTTCATTTCTTCTTATGTGGCAGAATAAACATTAGTTCAATTCATATTCAATGTGCAGTGTAAATAACGTGTACAAAACATTCATAAATGGGAGGAGAAATTCCCAACAATTATCCCAAATATAACTTCTACAATTCATTTTCTTACAAAGTTAAAACTTTATAAAATTCTGCAATTTGTCATATAGGCTTGGCCATGCTATTCTAACTTTGTTCAAAACATTGCACTTTTTCCTAGATGTGCCCTTCCCATCGTGAAGTAGTGGCCCAAAATATCGTGTAGCACATGCCCAGCTCTCTCGTGCACCAGCACCCAAACCTGTCGTTCAGCACATTCCCAACTCTCTCATGTAGCAATGGCCCATGTGTAACATTGGTCCACATGCAACATGATTCCAACCATGCATCTTGTGCCTTCCTGCACCTTGCATGAAGCAGCGTCTCACCTACCTACACATCCACACTTCAGCACACAAAAACATCGAAATCCACCTAGTGATAAATTTACAGCCCTCCAGCTCGCCTAAATGAGCCTCAATCTACCTCTTTCCTTGTTGCACCCTTAACTTGGATTTTTTGGTTTCCTTTCCTTACCCTTCACTATGAATTATCTATTAACTTGGCCGAGCTGGATGCATTGAACGAATGGCAACCTTCGTATATTTATATGCTTTTCTTCCCATTGAATTTTCCAAGCGATGCGTCTGTTCACTCCATTGGCCTACCTAAACATGTGCACTACCTAACTGTCATGTGTTTCATTTCCCTTGCCGACTCAAATGTGCCCCTTCCCTTTTCCTTTTATGTGAGCCAAACTATATCTCGAGTTCAGGTGTATTCCATCTTCCATGTCCGCACATGCCCACTCATTCTTATGCTACCTTGGTCACTCACCAATACGTTCTCTCATCCACACGTCATGTTCAATGCTCGCACACTCATCTATACACCCTGCCTAGTTGCTACATGCATGCACTATGTCTGTTGAATGTGTTTCACACCCCATCTTCATGTGGATGCGCAACCTCCCAACTCACCCTCCATGTTTGGTTAAATGTGCTTAACATCCATCGGTCCAACTCACCCTCGGTTATGTGCATTTGGTTTTTTGACTCTCTCTAAGTTAGTGGGTAGTCATGGGCTCTCACCTACTCGAGGCCTTGACAATTGGGGGATCAGGGGCTTAGGTATCCATTGTATTTATGTCCGCTAAAGGTATCTTTCGTAAATAGTTAATTATCAATTTTTGTCGTAGTCTAACATGGCTTGATTTTATGATGAAGACAATGAAAATTTCAGCACAATTTTGATAAAATTTAGGGGAATTTTTTGGAAATATGGGTTACAGCTATCAATATTCAATATTTTAGGTAGCCCAGGGTTCTTGATAGTACTAAATCAATTTCTACCGTAGAAAAATAATTCAAGCATACCCTAACATTTTTCTATTTGGTTATGAGTTTGCCAATTCAGATGTAAGAAAACATGTTAATGGCCCAAGACCCAGAGGAATGTGACAGGATTCAAAGCCAACTCCCTTATGGGCCACTAGTTGATAGTTCCAGGTGGTGTGGTTTTCCTTGAATAATAGTGATATGTGAGGTTCAATTTGCTAATAGTAGCCCATTATGGTTGTCCCATGACTAATTTAACCACTGAATTATGATAGATATTCTCGTTGTGCAAATAAAAAGTATATCAAAAAATATAAAATCACAAATCCCAAATTATTATTAGCAATGAACACAATTACCATCAAAATTAGAGGTATAATACATTATCTTGCACCTTGCACCAACGATATCCTTACCTTCACTTTCATGTCAAATTCTTGCAATCTTTCAAGACACATTGACAATTATAATTACAATGTCAAATATATTAGAAATAATATTATTTATGAGTTTAGGATTTTGTGATTCATATTTCTTTGATGAAATTCTTCAATCTAGATCGCAATGAAATATTTTTGGATCAACATTTCAAACCACCTAGTGTGGTTCATCATCAAGAGCTACAATCTAGGTCATGATGATGAACCACACTAGTTGGTTCTAAATGTTGACCCAAAAATCTTTCAATGTGATCTATCCAAAGGACATCCTCAAAGAAATATTTTTATGGTAATAGTTAAAAAATATTATTTATGTAATAAACTTCAAATAAGTTATTTATATGATAATAATGATAATTAATATTCACTTAAATTATATTTAGACTATATAATTGTACTCATTTATTAATAATTAGTGTATAAATATTATATCATAATGTTATACAATTAGATAATATATTTTTTAGTCTTTTATATAATCCCGAGATTCATAAACTACAAACCCCTTAGCTGATGGGTACATGTAGGCCTTTTCTTGAATCTTCAATGAGATCAGTTTGGTAGGCATGACAACCCCATGAGTGGGACAAACTATATGTCACAATGTGTTCCATTGCACCTATATGATATTGTCATGTTAGTTGGGTAAACGCATGAGACTATTAATACTTCAATTGATGCAAGAGTGATGTTGATTTCAGTACCTGCACAAATTTGGGGTGTCCCTCGTAATGTCATCTTGTTGGTACAAATGGCACACAATGTCGTGCCATACCATCACATGATGGGTGTGCACACATGATATGAGTGTGCTAGTGAATGTGGTAGTGGTTTGCATTACATGGTGACATGTTCAATATACATGACAATGAGAGCACTTATGTGGGGGTTAGTTGGTCAAAAGGTATGGTTGGTTCAAGCTTTGGGCACAAATAGGCCCATATCATGAAACATCAGTGAAATGAGGATGCATATCAACACACATGTCAGCTTGCGAACAAAAAATGATATTGAAGTGTAATGATGGATGTGACATATGTTTGGTGTGGAACACACATGTGTAAATAATGGTTAATGTCAACTATGTGGTAAGAAAAAGGTTGGAGCATCTACACCAAAGGGATCAACCCTTCATACCTCACATGGATGCACAATATATAGAGTGTTGGGTCATAAGAGCAAACACAACACCTAAAAAGAAAACGATGTATCATCAGAAGAGTGGGAGCAATGGTGCGCCACAAATACACAGTTGGAAAGAGTGGAACAATGTGAGACAAGGTATATTTTATACACATTAGACGAGGAATGTTCCATTGGAGAGGTTGAGTGCATATGGTTCCACATAGATCTGTTTGATAATTAGGTGGGACAACTTTTGTGTATCACTATGACTACTTTCTACCAAACGATTGAACGTGTTGTAGTTGTTGTAACATTTATAATATATAAAGTATTTTGGGTGCCAGGCCACAATTGGGCCACACACACTTGGTATTTTTTGGCATTGTGTTGCACATATGTTTTTGTTGGTAGTTTTTTTCTGCATGCACTATATGGATAATTTTTATGTGAAGTTGAAGTATATTAATGCAAAATTGGTTTATCTGTAATATAGTTTCACTAAAATTAATAGTGTTTTGTGAGGCATAGTCCAAGTCAACTATGATTGGGTTGCTCTCATTAGATAATGGAAATAAATTAGTGTTGTACACCCAAACATCCATATTTTGTCCATTATTAATTGGGTTCTCTAAGGATTTGATAGTTGGTATTACAGTAGAGATCATGGAATATAGAGAGATGCTCCTCACCATTGTCATGTCTATGACAATTTCTACTAAAGTATAGTTCAAGGAAGATAATGAGGTGCTCTTCATTGATGTGACAACCATGAAAGGTGGTATTAGATTAGAGATTTTGGAAGACAATTAGATACTCTATGCCATTTCCACATCTATGATAGGCGTTATTAGACTCATATTACAAGTAGTAACAGGTGATACAAATGCCATTGCCATGACTAGTGAGTTAAGATCATGAAAGACGATGAATTTCTCTTTACTATTAGTTTATATGTGACAGGTGATGTAAGGGAATATGAGCCTTACAAAAGGTTAAATTAGTGATGATTAATGTTGGAATGCAAACATTGAAGATATGAAAGAAAGGTTGGCTCACATGTGCACAATCTTCGCATGATTGGATGAGTGGAATAGAAATATGATTGAGTTGTTGGTTGACAATGAAGCATTCTAAGGGGAGGAAACTCAAATAGGGTCCATCATCAAGAAGAAGGTGACAACTGAAGAGGTCAAATTTTGCACATTATCTAAAGCACAAATTCGGAATTATTCACAAAGAAGGAAGAAATGGCACTTCATAATCTAGGAGGGGTCTAGGAGGTTCAGGATGACCATGATCTACTTATTTTGGGAGAATCTATGAAGGAATAGGCTATTTAGAGGAGAAATGTGGACCTGTTAGATAGAAATGTGTACACGTGTCTACAAACATATATGATGGTATGTGAAAGTGAGGGGTTTTCCTCACGAAGCCAAATATCCATCAAGGAGGTGGAGTGTTATTTATGTTCCGAAAGAAATTATGTGAAATATTTTCCATTAATGGGGAAGTTAATTTAGTTAATGTGGGAAGAGGAAATAAACTTGGATGTCTTGAAAAATTTATTAAGAATACAACACATTGGAGTAAGAATTTCTCCTATAATAGAACAATTCCATCATTAGGAAAGACTAGATAGACTATTTTCCCATTGTTTTCACAAGACCACGATGTGAAAAAGTCTCCTTGGAAGGGAGCTAGTATTGAAATTAGTCACTCAAAAGGGTAATATGAAAAAATAAAGAGGAGGAAGTAAATTTGTCACTTATGTTCAAGGACACATAACTTTCAAAATAGACCATTCAGGGACAAAATCTTGTGCCTAGCATGAGAGGAGAGGTTGCAAAATACGTATGGAGAAGACATCACCCATAGTAGACATTTTGGAAATTTTGAAGTAAAAATAGGCTTCAAAACAAATATATAATAAAAAATCAACCTTAAAAGGACCGATAAGATTCAAGATGATGATTTCATATCCATGGTAAAAAAAATTGGACCGAAAATAAGAAAAATTCCTTTTTAATTATATTTTTGGCTTATCTCCTTATAGCGTTGTTAAAATATCAAGTCTAGGAACCCACTTTGCACCCACACCAAAAAACATTTAAAATAAATCTAAAACATAATTTTTTTTCAAATTTTTTTTTTTTTCTATATTTTCAATTATTTTTGGTGGGGGTTTATTAAAAAGTATGCAAAGTGGGTACTTGTTAGATTTAGAATTTAAGTACACATTCAATGAGGGCCTATAATTGAAATTTGAGTAGTCTAAAAAGAAATTATTTGAAAATACAATAAAAGAAGTTGATTTTGTTTCTTTTCTTTTAAAAGTTCTTAAACTCTTATTTTATTATTTTAAGTATTATTTTATTATTTTATTTAGGAGGACCATTTTATACCCCAAAATTATCCTAAAGGGATGTTCCATCTTTGCCAATTTTAAAAGATTCTCTGAAAGTGGTAGATATGCCTTCAATCTTTGTATGGGAAAGGATTTAACACCAAGTCAAGATCTATTACGACTTTGGCTTGTTCATGTTATTATGGTTGGATTGAAGCTGGTTGTGTTAATTGTTACTAGGACAACCCATGGTATTTTCAATAATAGAATAATCAAATCTCTCCGTTGTGATATAAGGGTTGATGAGAACATGCATAAGCTGGTCAACAATATTTAGAGAGGTCAAATATAAGGATTATACTTTCATCAACTATTTGGACTGGATAGTGGTTTGGTAACATGGAGTTATCAATTGTCCCATTGGATGACTAATAGATGTGATGTTGCTGGGACAAGACTTGTTTGTAGATGTAAGATTACTACCATTAATTGTAGTACATTAGCTTTTGTTCCTACATGAAGGTCGGTCATTAAATGTCCCACCGATGAGGAAAATAATGTTGTTATGGAGGACTTGTATTTTGGAAATTAAGTTATTTGGAGGGATTCCAAAGTTGGTGAAAAAATTCCCACTAGGTTATGAAAATTAGAAGGGATTCAATCCATATTTGTTGTTCATAAGGGAGGGATTACAAATACGTAGTTAGTCAACTTTTCTTTGATAGGGAAATTGGCACATGTATGGCTGAAGGGTAAAGGCCATTATCATGTACTATTTTTAGTAATGGTTGATGCATGGGATTCACTCAACATTATAAAAAGTAGAGAAGGATTGATTGTTATAGAGATAGGAAGTTGAAATACTCTAACTCAAATTTATTTAGAATAGGAAAAGTAAGTAGAAAAGGAGGATCAAGACCCTTCCACCATTGTGATCTATTATAGGAGAGTTATGGGGGTTTACAACTTTTAGTTGGTGGCTAACTGACTTGAGAATCTGGAGTGTTCATGAAAATGAATTAATATATTTTAGAAGTATCTCAAGATAAATCATTAATTTGATAGTGTCATTACTTAGAGTCCTCGAGGATAGTTTTGAGATACTGATTATTGCAAGAGTTTGACCATGGATGCAATGCCTTCAAACCAAATTTCACACTAATTGTGTCATTATGATGACGATGGTTAAGTGAGGAAGATATTTTTTTGGCATAAGGAGAATAAGGTTTTTTATAAGACAAAAAGAAGGGAGGAACATAATGTCTTTGAATAACTACCCAATAAGTTTGAGACATGGAAAAGTGTGCAAAGACATGTTTAACGATAATTGGTGTATCCACCCCTTCCCACATTCACCTAGTTTCACCAGTCTACCAGAGTAAACATGAGATGAAGAATTACTATGAAATGACCCGACCTCCAAGATTCATTTAAGGAAGTGGGGCTGACAACTGCAAATTACTCACCACAAATTGAAATCCTACTGGGCTTACAAGATACTCAAGCGCCAAAGAACCATCATGACCGAACCTTGAGATACACTAGCTTTTCAATGACTTAACACCCCAACTGGATGCACAAGCCTACAAGAGTGTGGTTGTGACCCTCAAACTACATGCACAAGCCTGCATAAGTGTGATTGTCACCTAAAATGCTCTATTTAGTGCCTGTGGTCCAGAGATCTAAGACACAATTCCATACCATTCTCCAGAACACTACCCGCTACTTCTTGAATCCTTCCAAAATGTCAAAATACTTGAAGACAGTACCGGTCGTATACAACTTTATCGAAGACTTGACCTAAACAGGCTTAACCATCACAGCCATTTTGTCAAACACATGATGAACATGAAATCTATAAGTCATGAATGCATATACGAACATAGGAGTCTAAAACTTATATGGGAATCATCACGAAGGTCCAATGTGCTCTCATAATAGTTATAATACCACTTGTTAGCCCATGCATTCATTAACCATCATGTACTTATCAAATATCGAGCAAGACATAACCATCGTAGATTGCAAATCCATGCTTATAACCAACACATAACCATGACATAGTAAACTTTGAAACGAGAACTGATATGAGTACCCATTTCATTGAGGTAGCAAAAAAGTCAACCGATTTTGAAAAGTGGTGATGCAAAATACATATTTTTTTCAGAGAATATTTTTGACGATTTAAATTTTCTTATGCATCAGACATAAATATTGATTTTTAAATGTTAGTGATTTTCAAGCTGATTTTGAAACATTTTAATGCACTATCAACCTTTTTTTTGGAGGGCTTATTTTTGACACTTTAAACTTTCTAATGTATTAAGTGATGATATTTTTTTTAAATGTTACATTTTTTGACACTTCAATTTTTCTTGTCCAATTCTTTTTGAAATTATAATTACTTAAC
>APFE031360175.1:3027-14719 GCA_000404065.3 Pinus taeda | reverse complement strand
TTCGGAGTATCCTATCAAGTGGAAGAACTTATCTGCGGAAGATTCCACATGGGAGGATGAGAATTTTATACAGAAATATCCAGAACTACTCAAGCGTTGAGGACAACACTTTTTTTGAAGGAGAGGGGCATGTTGGGTCCCTATAATACTAGTGATTACCCCATTACTATTGTAGTTGTACCCCTTATTAATATTGTGTGCCCCTATTGCCCCCATATTGTTATTACTGTGCCCCATAGAATCCCTCTATTGTTATTTTTGTGGATTTATATTATTATTGTTAGGTCGGCTGGGTTATATTGTGACTCCTTAGACTCCTATATATAGAAAGGAGGTTTTGTCATTTGAATCATCAAAGAATTGTTCATTTATGTAATGTAAAGGAGGTTGCCCCATCAAAGAGGCTGAATCCTAAGGTGTTGATCTATCTTTTCTATATTTTTCTTGAGCTGGTTACATAACAACTGCGTTTCCATCATATGACCCTTTCGTCCTTCTATTTCCATGAAGTTATGATGTCTGTTAAAAAAATTCACAGCCTGACAATGCTCCATTCGAATTACAAGTGGCTTGTTCGCTTGGTTCTCTTTGAACGTGTCGAAGGATTTATTCCATTTAACCTAGTTAATTGTGAAGGAGGTAAAGTCTCTCAGTTGAATATCCCCCACATATGGCACTGGATTGAACGATTGATCATTCCCTAGAAAATAATTGTGCATGTAGATTTCGCATATAAAGTTTTGGTTCAGGATATTGTTACCCCTCAAGATCCGCAGAAACTGTATCCGATCTTGGATTTCATGGATTATCTCCTGGTGGATTCTCTCCAAACAAAATAACAGGTATTTTTTATGGAGGAACGGAGCATAACTATGAGCAGGAGGTTGGCACGCCAGAGAAAAAATTTCATCTTTGTCAACCTTCAATAGCTACACTTTCTCTTCTAGTTCCTCAATCTTTTTATGTTGCTTCTATTGTTTCTGATTTTCTTTCTCTATCTAAGTCATATTATCATTTACCACTTTTACAGCTTGTTCCCGAATTCCTCCCACTCCTTCCTAGTGGACTTTCAAAGGGACATACCCCTGTTGAAGGTGAGACGTGGTAGCCTACCATTTCTGAATTTATGTGGTTAACAAGAATTTTTGCGATGCAAACAGATGCCAAAATTACTCAGCTTGTGCGGTTGTTGAAATTTTAGGCATGTCTTTAGTCTGCACTACTGTGAAGTGGTTTCAGCTCTAGGATTAACGACAACCCAATCAACATTACTCTTATGCTTCCTCACCTGTCTCCGTAAGTGTAACACTTGCTTCCTTAACTTAATAATTTCCTTTTTTAATTGCATATTCTCCTAAAACTGCAATAGATACCTTTCTTGGATGGGGGTTGATCTGAAAATCACTCGTGAGTGATCTCAGTTAATTAATGAATGAATGAAGATATTACAGACTCATGTGCTAGTGTGTGTCTATGTTATCTTAGGCAACGGATCGATCAGATTGAAAAATACACAGACACTCGAAAATGGAAACAGTAAGAGAAACACAGTAAGAAAATACAAGAACACAACAAATTAATAATGAGTTCACCCAATCCTACTGGGCTACATCTCCGGTCGAGCTTTCAGTGGTGGCCTTCTTTTATTGTGTCTTTAAAGCAGATTTTTACAATAAGGAGCTCAACTTGAGTCTCTTGAAACAAATGATGCTTGGTAGGGTGGCTCTTGGATTCCCCAAGCCACTAAAGTGCACAAACTCTTCCTTACCAAGTCTCGACCTCACTGGTCTTAATGGGATGAGTCCAATCTGGTACTCAATTCCCGACAGATATCCTCACAAGGATTGCTTGAACCTCTCAAGCCTGATTCTGTCTGCTCAATGCTGCCTTAGCTCTACAGGTCAGCTCAGCTCTTTGTTTTTTGCTTCTTGCTTCATTATCTCTTTCTTCCTTTTCACTGTCTTCGCTTCGATCTCTCTTGTTTTCTCTGTCTCTTTTTGTTCTTTGTATATTCATGGCTTAAATCCAATTTGTCTCATGATTGTTCACTTCCTCTTCCGCCTCTTCAGTTTGCCTGTTACTGTTCGCTTGGAGTTCCCTGACTCTATGTCATCGCCACAGTGTAACGTCTCACAGGGAAGTGGCCACTTGTCCTCTCACGAACTGCGTCAGCTCTTCCTCAAACGGTTCAGTATTTCGATTACACTGTGTAATGATTCATCCGCCAACTCAGCAGTCAAATCGAACTTCATACTTTTTTATATGCCACGGCTTAATTCTTTGTCCAGATCCGGTCATTCATCGGGCACAATCTCCACTGTTAGATCTGGAGCCCCTAGATCCTACGGTGTTCGCTCTTATCGTGTGGTTGACTTGCTCGGACGTTAGCTTGTGATGAGAGCGGTTTTCTCTCTCATCCGTCAGACATGCATCGTTCATTGTATGGCATCACTAGGTCTCCTGAAAATTCTGTTTACTGCCCAATATGCCTCCAATATTCCGCCAGTTTTGGAGCGCAGGACCCACCTTTCCTTTTAGCGCTTTTCCTACGGTTTCCCGGCTTCCCATGCAACCAAGCACTCGGGGCTTTTCCTTCTCGAGGAGTTTTGAAACGGCCTCCGTTTTCCAATCCATACTTCCTAACTGCTATTTTGCGCCCTGCATGGTCTCCATGGGCCTCGATCAGCATGCTTTGACCAAGGTCCTTGTCGTTCCTTGCTGGCTACAAACAGCCACAGTCCAGAGGTCTTCGTGATAGCTCTTTATTCACAAGTTTTTGAAGTCTATCCTGATTTGATACAGTCATAGAACTTTGATCATTTTCATGGATCCAATTTGGATCACGACCTTCCCACTAAAAAAGCTTTTGGACCACCAAAAGTTGGTTTTCAAGCATCAACTAAGTGAGGGTACAATTGTCTCACTTGTCCAATCTCTATCCACTTTGCACTACTCAGCTTTGAACCCTTGATCCCAACTCTGAGGTACTCAACATCTCCCCTGCGTGTCGTCCTCACCTTTCTGTCCAGAACTGTGTCTTCCTACAATTCATTAAGATATTCAGGTAACAGGTCATCAATAGAAGGCAATTGACTCTACTCTTCAAGATCCTCAATTAGTGAAGGTTCAAACAATCTCAAGCAATCTGCATTCACGACTGAGTAGATGTGCATGTAAGCTAGTAGATCAAGGCGAAATGCATTCTCACCAATTTTCTCAAGTATCCTGAAAGGTCCATACCTAATAGGCTTTAGCTTTTTACCTTCACCTTGCATCCTGTCCTTGCTGATATACAGCTAGACTTGGTCACCAACTTGGAAACTATGCTCCATCTGATGCTTTTCATGCCTTGCCTTGTATTTGTCTTGGCCCTTTTTCAGTTGTTCCTGTACTGCCTAGTGGATATCTTGGATTTGTTCAATGAACCTAGTTGCCTTGTCCACATCATTGTGTCCCTCAACTGTGGTGTCTTTACCAAAGACAAAATCCAAAGGAGACCTTGGTGTGAAACTGAAATAGGTCTCAAAAGGATATCTTTGTGTAGAAGAATGTTTTGCTATGTTGTAATCATGTTGCACATAACATAAATGTTCATCCCAAAGCTTAGGATGCTTGCTGCAATATCCCTTGAGTAATTGGATCACTGTCCTGTTAACTACTTTTGTCTGGCCATCAGTTTGTGGATGAAGAGCTGT
This sequence comes from Pinus taeda, assembly GCA_000404065.3. Classification (NCBI taxonomy): domain Eukaryota; kingdom Viridiplantae; phylum Streptophyta; class Pinopsida; order Pinales; family Pinaceae; genus Pinus; species Pinus taeda. Next base: position 11,024 of record APFE031360175.1, on the reverse strand, counting down.
GCTTTTCTTCAGTTTGGTGTCCATCAGTTCCCACAGACTTGACCAAAACTTCCCCACAAATTGGGTGTCGCGATCAGATACAATGGAAGTGGGTAATCTAAAATGAACCCATACATGTTGAAAGAACAGTTTTGTAGTTTGTTCAGCTGTAATATGTTTATTACAAGGTATCAAAATACACATTTCGTTGAACCTATCCACAACAACATATAGATAATCATGACCTTTCCTAGATTTAGGTTGTCCTCTAACAAAATCCATGGAAACACTTTCCCAAGGTTGAGAAGGAACTTGTAATGGAGTGTACAAGCCTAGTTTTCTATTGTTGGGCTTGCTTTTTGCACACATAGTACACCCTCTTACATATCTAGAAACTGTCTCGTTCATTTTTGGCCAATAACAAAATATTTGCAATTGTGCAACTGTTTTACTTACCCCAAAGTGACCTGATATTAGAGAAGTGTGTGCTTCTTGAATTATCTTTACTCTTTCAGTTTGTGGAATGCATAACTTCCCACAATGATATAAGAGTCGGTCCTTTACATGATAATCCAATTCTTTTACTTGTTTGCCTTGACTTAAAGTTGCATATACATCTTTGAAATCTATGTCTTGAGCATATTGTTCAATGTAGATCTCATGTAACACAGAATTATGCTTAAGTATAATAGATGCATTTATAATGGGTCTAGATAACATATTTGCAACTTTATTATGTATGCCCTTCTTATATGTGATGACTAAATGAAATTGTTGTAGAAACCCCATCCATCTATAGTGTCTTGATTGTTGCAACTTAGTTTGGGAGTGTGAATATTGAAGTGGTTGATGATCAGTATGTATTACTGTCTCTTTTCCCATTTTCCACTTTTTCACACTTTGTACTAATGCATACAATTCTTTATCATATGTAGGATAGTTAACTACTGCAAAATTAAATGTCTCTGAATGATAACATATGGGTTTACTGTGTTGTGTCAACACTGCTCCCATGGCATAGTCGTTGGAATCTGTTTGGATCTCAAATGGTCTTTGAAGATCAGGCAATGCTAGTACAGGTGTTGTACTAATCTTTTCTTTCAAAGTGTCGAAGGCTTTACGTTGTTTACCTCCCCACTGAAACACCTTGTTCAATCCTGTTAAAGCATGTAAGGGAGTTGCAATTAAGGAAAAGTTAGAAATGAACTTTCTCCATTATTGTGTTGCTCCTAAGAAGCTTCTAACTTCTGTAGTAGATTTGGGTTTAGGCCAGTTTACAATGACTTCCACCTTAGAGGGATCTATCTTCAATTCACCACCCCCTACTATATGACCCAAATAATTCAAAGATGTTTTGCCAAATTCACATTTTGAGAGTTTAACATGAAGTTTTTCTCTTTTCAAAACATCTAGTGTCTGCTTAACATGCTTTAAGTGTTCTTCCCATGTTTTGTTAAATATCAGAATGTCATCCAGATACACAGTAAAAAAATCATCAAGAAAATGTCTGAGTACATCATTCATTAATCTCATGAAAGTAGCAAGAGCATTAGTTAAGCCAAAAGGCATAACCAGCCACTCATACAATCCTTGCTTTGTTTTGAAAGCAGTCTTCCATGCATATTCTTCTGCAACTCTGAGCTGATGGTATCCACTATGCAAGTCTAACTTGGAAAAATAAATAGCTTCTTTCAATTGATCTAAAAGATCATCTATGCGAGGAATGGGATAACGATTTTTTATTGTTATCTTATTCAGTGCTCGGTAATCAATGTACATTGTCCACGAGCCATCTTTCTTTCTCACCAAAACAATTGGTGACCCACATGGTGATGTGTTAGGTTTGATGAACCCTTTCTCGAGCAACTCCTGCACCTGCTTCTTGATTTTAGCATTCTCTAAAGAGGACAACCTTTTATAGATGTGGCTGCAATGGTTGTTTCATCTCCTGAGTCTGACCCCAAATATTTCTGAATAGCTGCAGTAATCTTCTTCTTCTTACCCTCGAACTTCTTAGGTCTCAGCTCTAGATGTAGAATCCAACAATGCTCATCATCATGCCCATCCTTTTTACAGTAAGTGCATGAATACTTTCTCTTTTTTGCAGTGTTAGCCTTCCTTTCTTTCCATTTCTGCTTTCTTTTCTCCTTATTCTTGCTTGCAGTGGGTTGGGATGATCCCCCAACTTCTGGACTTCCATTCTTTCCTCTAGCTTCTATATGAGTAGCTTCTACAGATACCTCATCTATACTAGTGGGATTAAACATGAGGATAGTGTGCCTCATGTAGCTGTGTAGACCACCGATGTACTTAAACAGAGTCTCAGGTGAGTCTAATGAGATTCCTAGAATCAATGCTCTCTTTATAAATTCTTGGGTGTATCCTTGTACACTTTGCCCTTTCAATTGTCGAAGAGTTTGCCAGCTCATCATGGCTTGCTGCATGTAGGCCAATGGATAGAACTGCTTTTTTATTGCAAAAACAAATTCACTCTAGACAGAGATAGTCTTACCATGTCTCTTCAGGTCAGCTTGGGTCCTGCCTTCCCACCAAACCAAGGCAGTGCCTCCAAAGCGTAGACTTGCCAGCTGGATATTGCTCTTGTTTGAATCAATACTCTGCACTCTACAATAAACATCAATTTGTCTAATCCAATTGTCCAGCTTTTCTGCATTCAACTCTCCATCATATATAGGTAAATCAAATTTTACATCTAGTTTAATCAAAGATGTCTTCTTTTTATGTTCAGGGCTATTAGAAGGTGTGAGAAAGCTTTCTTCATTCCCTTATACTTTTGAGTGGTCATGGAAGTGAGACTCATCTTCTCCTTTGTCTTGTTTGGAGCCTGATGAATCTTCATCCTTGTGTTTTCTAAAGTCCCTATACATTTCCTCTACCATGGACTTTATGGCTAGGAAACTATCTATGAATTGAGGGTCTGGACCCATAGAACCTTCTTCTGACATTGTCTTCTGAGGGTAGCCTCTCCCAATTTCAGGATTAGTTTTGACCAACTCTCCTTCTCCTAATTTGAGCTTTGATCTAGTTAGCATTCAACAGCTAAATCCAACACAAGCTTTTCTAACCTTAATAGCCTAAAGCTCTGATACCACTTGATCTAAAAATCACTCGAGAGTGATATCAGTTAATTAATTAATGAATGAAGCTATTACAGACTCATGTGTTGGTGTGTGTCTATGTTATCTTAGACAACGGATCGATCAGATTTCAAAATAAACAGACACTGGAAAATGGAAACAATAAGAGAAACACAGTAAGAAAATACAAGAACACAACAAATTAATAAGGAGTTCACTCAATCCTCCTGGGCTACGTCTCTGGTTCAGCTTTCAATGGTGGCCTTCTTTTATTGTGTCTTTAAAGTAGAGTTTTACAATAAGGAGCTTAACTTGAGTCTCCTGAAAAAGATGATGCTTGGTAGGGTGGTTCTTGGATTCCCCAAGCCACTAGAGTGCACAGACTCTTCCTTACCAAGTCTCGACCTCACTGGTCTTAATGGGATGAGTCCAATCTGGTACTGAGTTCTCGACAGATATCTTCACAGGGATTGCTTAAACCTCTCAAGCCTGATTCTGTCTACTCGATGCTGCCTTAGCTCTACAGGTCAGCTCGGCTCTCTATTTTATGCTTCTTTCTTCACTGTCTCTTTCTTCCATTTCACTGTCTTCACTTCACTCTCTCTTCTTTTCTTTGTCTCTTTCTGTTCTTTGTCTGTTCATGGCTTAAAGCCAATTTGTCTCATGATTGTTTGCTTCCTCTTCCGTCCCTTCGATTCGCCTGCTGCTATTTGCTTGGAGTTCCCTACCTCTGCGTCACCGCCACTGTGTAATGTCTCACAGGGAAGTGGCCACTTGTCCTCTCACGAACTGTGCCAGCTCTTCCTCAAATTGTTCAGTATTTTGGTTACATTATGTAATGATTCATCCACTAACTCAGCGGTCAAATCAAACTTTAGACTTTTTTATATGTCGCAGCTTAATTCTTCCTCCAGATTCTGTCATTCATCGAGCACAATCTCCGTTGTTAGATCTGGAGCCCCCAGATCTTACGGTGTTTTCTCTTATCGCGCGGTTAACTTGCTCGGACGTTATCCCGTTATGAGAGCGATTTTCTATCTCATTCGTCGGGCACGCATAGTTCGTTGTATGGCATCGTTGGTTCTCCTAACAATTCCGATTACCACCCAACATGCCTCCGATATTCCGCCGGTTTTGGAGCGCGGGACTCGCCTTTAGTTTTAGTGCTTTTCCTATGGTTTCCCGGCTTCCCATGCGACCGAGCACTCAGGGCTTTTCCTTCTCAAGGGGTTTTGAAACGGCCTTCGTTTTCCGATCCAGACTTCCTAACTACTAGTTTGCACCCTGCGCAGTCTCCATGGGCCTCGGTCAGTGCACTTTGACCGAGGTCCTCGTCATTCCTTGCTGGCTACAAACTGCCACTGTCAAGAGGTCTTCCTGGTAGCTCTTTATTCACATGTTTTGAAGTCTGTCCTGATTTGATACAGTCATAGAACTTTGATCATTTTCATGGATCCAATTCGAATCAGGGGCCCTTCTCTTTGCACATTGTTCAATGAATTCATGTTTGATAATGACCTCCTCCATTTCTCTCATGGTCAATGTTGGATTTGGTGGATTGACATCAGTGAACTCATCTACCGACTCTCGTTTCACCCTTATTTATTATGTCTACTCCACAACTCGGGGGACAGCCACAACATCTTCTTCCACAAGTCTTGGAACCTCCATATCTTCCTTGAATGGCTACGGAGCCACTACAGGCCCTTGCAGAGTAGTATTTTCAACACCCTTTTCTTGTGGTTGCTCTATTTCCCAGTCATCTTCTTCCATTTTCTTAAAAATTGGTTCTTGCCTTTGGAGGATGGTACCAATAGCAAAATTTTCTTCCAATATCTCTGTGGAGACAGCATCAGCCACAATTTCTTCAACTTGCCCTTCAGTCGACATTGGTTCTTGTGTAACAGTGTCGACCACCAGTTCTTCAATTTGCCCAATTTGTCCACCAGTCGACACTAGTTCTTGTGTGACAGTGTCGAGGATTGTGCCTGTAGTTGTCCCTACAAATATCAGTATCTAGGGAGAGATATTTTCTTTCACCGAACGTCTAGGGGAGTGATATTTTCTTTCCCCTCTTGGCAGGGAAGCAGAAAGTGTAGAACAAGGGATATCCTCCTCAATATTCATCCATTTAGCACTTGTTGCTTCAATTCTTTCAATTATTTCTCCTTCCCCTTTATCTACTGGTTGTTCTGCACTCTCCTTCTATGATTTTCTTCTGCCACATGTTCTTATATTTCGACAGTTTGGTCAGTAGTTAACACTTGTTCTTGTGTAACAGCATCGACTATGGCTCTTCTTTCTTCCACCAGTTCCTCCACCACTTTGGCAGGCGACACTCATTCTTGTTTAATAGCATCGCTTGTAGTTTGTTCCACTGTTGGAAATTCTTCCATCAATTTACCATTTAATGCTAGTTCTTTTCTAATAGCGTCACATGTGCTTCCTTCCACTTCCATTGCTCCTGCTTCCAGGTCAGAAGTTGACGCAAGTTCTTTTGTAACAACATGGCCTACACTCCCTTCTACCTCTATTGCTTCTACTTCCACGTCGGCAGTCGATGTTGGTTCTTGTGTAACAGAGTCATTTGCAATTCCTTCCTATGTTGGAAATTTTGTTGTAGCCTATTATGTCACCAATTCCTCCAATTTTTTGGCAGTCGACGTTGGTTCTTGTGTAGCAGCATCATTTGCAGCTTCCTCCTCCACCACTAATTCTTCTTGCGCTCTTGTTGAGATCATGGTCGTAAGCTCCTCTTCTATTAATTCAGTGAATTGTGGCCAAGCCACAAAAGTGTGTGTTGGCATTATGATACAAGTGTTGTCCTTGATGGCAACTCACACAGATGACATATCATAGTGCAGCAGGTCAGTAGCAAAGAATTGATGATCAGACTACAAAGAATGAAGAAAGAAAAGTATATACATAGGTTCACTATATACCAAGTCATGTACACACGCAGGTTCACTATATACCAAGTCGCGTATATACGCAAGTTCACTATATACCAAGTAGGGTATACACGTAGGTTATACACGCAGGTTCACTATATACAAAGTCGTGTATACATGCGGGATTACTGATCAAAAGTCGCGTATGCATATGCACGCACCTTCATGCACAGAAAAGCACGTACATGTGGGAAAGCTTATTTTTGGGTCTGTGGTATTTAGACCTATGGTTTTGGACCTTGGTATTGCGTCCGAAGTGTTGAACCCAGGTATTGGGTACCTAGTATTGGTTCTAAATGGTTTTGGACCAGGGTATTGAGTAAGGCCTAAGACTATAAAAGGAGAAGAAGATCATTAGGCAAAGGCATTCAGAAAATCTTGAATATCTGATGAAGTATGAGATCCAGTATGTAGGTTATGGGTTCATGATATCTTGCTTGATCTGACCAAAGGAGGAATCTCAGCGATTGATAGAGAACAAGATCTAAGGATAGATCGAGATCTATTGGCTTGGAATGAATCATCTCTATACGGTTTGATCTTGTTAAGTCTAGATCTGTATACTGACGCATGTAATGTTCTGTAAATATTATGATCTGGGTATAACTCAAGTTTGGAATAGCTGCAAATCATGAATGAATATTTACAGATGTATACGTTGGTTGACTATCATAAAAGCGCGTACATACGCACGTTAGATACATATAAGTAGCCTATACCATATGAGCTATGATGTTTGAAGTTACAGGTGGTTCTGGTTGTTGGTGAGTTCTGATGACTGTTTACTGGTGCCAGTATTATGCATATTCAGTTTGGTTGATTGTGTTTAGCTTCAGTGTTGATGGATGAGATCTATAATGGATCAGGATCATAATGAGTTATCTTTATGTGATCTGATAAACTAGATATGGTTGTTAACTTATGTATTACCCTTGTATATGTAATGGTCTGGGTATGTCTGAAGTCAAGAAAAGCAGTGAATTTATAAGTAAGTAATTGATGACATATACGTTGGTTCACTTTGGTTCGACTCTTCCAAGTAGCATATGCACTCTGATGCATGATTTTTGATGATACAGTTAGATCTGAAAATTGTTGCAGAGTTCTGTGTTCTGCTCTGTGTTCTAGTGACTGCAGTTTGTTGATAGGGTTTCAGTGATTCAGTATTGGGTGATTCAGAGATTGATGATGCTAATGTATATTGATTGTGTGCTTCAATGATATTGATGGGTCCAGTATGAAAATTGGATGAAACGTGGCCTTCAGATTACGTTGTTGTGCTTCAGGAGTATCCAGTCTGAAAATTTATGAAACGTGGTACCTAGAGGAAGAAAGAGAAGGTTGTAGCCTTCTGTAGATCGGCACCTACGTACTAGTACATCAGCTAGTACAAGAGCAAAGGGGGTGGTAGCTCCCTTCCAGTAGCAGCTGGAAAACAAGTGAAGGTTGGAGCATTCAGTAGGTTGGCACCTACGTACTAGTAAAAGGATCGGCTAGTACAAGAGCTAAGGGGGTTGCAGCTCCCTTCCAGGAGAAGCTGGAGAACGACAGAAGGTTGTAGCCTTCTACAGGTAGAAGCCTGTGTACTGGTATAAGACTGCACCAGTACAAAAATATTGTAAAAAGAAGTTTCTTATTAAAAGAAGATAGAGACGACTTGCAGCAGGTGGTTTTCACCCACATTGGGTTTCCACCTTATATCAGGGTGTTCATGTGTGCTTCTTATGTGTGATGATCTGTTTTGTTTTACTGCTCCTGTTTACTGTTCATATGGCTAATAATGTTCTGATGCACTCATTAAGGATCAACTAACTGAATCATAAGTTTACTGGATATACGCTTGTTTCACTACACACATTTGCGTATACACGTGGTTTGCCTTAACTGAAGTAGTGTATATGAATCTTAATATGGAAATGAAAAAGTTATATTGATTTAATAATACTGACTCACCCCCCCCCCCCCCCCC
>APFE031360164.1:11089-36589 GCA_000404065.3 Pinus taeda | reverse complement strand
CCTATACTACTAGTGTAACCCCTTATTGTTATTAGTACAACCCCCTTATTATATTGATGTACCCATGTAGTGCCCATATTGTAACTATTGTGCCCCATAGAAGCCCACTATTGTTATTATTGTGCCCTTACATTATTATTGTTATGTAGGCTCTGATTATGTTATGACCCCTTAGACTCCTATATATAGAAAGGAGGTCTTTTCATTTGTATCATCCAAGAATTGTTCATTTATGTAATGTAAAGGAGGTTGCCCCCTCGAAGAGGCTGAATTCTAAGTCGTTGATCTTTCTTTTCTATCTTTTTGTGAGCTGGTTTCATAACATTTTGATCTACACCTTGAGAAACTGCTTGGAGGCTTGGTCACTGGGGGCAGTTACTTGTATCATGATTGTCCACACAGATGCTACATATTGATACAACATTTCATGGGTATTCATGTCTAACATGTCTCTTTGTGAAATTGGGGTAGAAAATTGTCTCCCTCTCCATCTCTTCTTGCTTCTTATTAGCCTTAAGGGTATCGAGCTACATTGAAAGTGAATTTAGCAAGTCTGTTTTCATGTCTTCTAACATATTTCTGATCTCAACCTTAGAAACTCCTGTTGTAGCTTTTCATGATGGCAGTATCACTGCTCGAGGGCCTTTCATTTTTATCCTGAGGCTCTAGAGTAATTTGAGAAGAGCTCCTTAATCTGCTCATAGGTAATTGGCTTTGTGGCTTGCTCTGTCACCGATTATGCTACCGTAGCCTTTGTGGGTTATGAATCTCAACCTAGGGGAGATGTTGTAGACTCCTGAAATGAAAGGGGTGCCATTAGGCCAAATGCTACCTATATGCTTGGAGAATCTGCTCCTGAATCTCGATCTGAAGCATCTTGACCCTTGATAGGAACATACTCAGTAATTGTAACTCGTGCATTATATCGAACCATACGAGGGCTCCTGGAAGGTATGTTCCTACTCCTAGACTTGCTCTTGCTTCTTTTCCCTCACCTCTCGTCACAGAGCCTATTCATGTTCCGGTTCCACTGGATGACTTTGTGGCAATTGGAGTTCGCATATTGAGTTGACCCAGAGCCAGCATAAGAATAGAAAGCACCAATAGCATAGAGAGAAAGAGCATCAGAGGTAGAGCCAATTTCAGATTCTCTGGTTACACCACCCCATCTAGGAGCATCCAAGCCCGTGGTATTAGTGTATATCAAATATCCACTTCTACGTTCTCCATTTTTAAAACCAGCAATAGAGCTGGTGTAGGGGGTTTGGATTCAGGGCCTTTCGATGAATTATTCATGTGCATTGGACGGAGGGAGGGGTTGAACAACACGAATAATGAATGGTGTATCATTGATACTTGCTTCTGTGGCGAAAATAAGGTAAATACCTAATAGACGTCAATATTTGGCTAGGGCTGCAGGGGGAGAATACTTAAAATGGGGGTTGGCAGCGTGTGATGGTATATTCTGCATACACTTTGTTAATGGATGGATCTTATGTTCTTAATAGCATTTATGGCATTACCCACCTAGCGAAATTGCATTTGGCAGCTATCATCAACCTATGACAGGAAGATTGGGTAGCATAACTTCACTCAGAGAACCACACAGAGCATCATATCCCCCAGCTACACCCACCGCAACTACATATCATGAGCAAGTGCCTTACATACACCATGATTCAGGTAGGGTGGGAGGCTTTTTTTCTCCATAATACCGAAAGCGCATCCTGTCTACCGGCTAATCAATCACTACTAGTCAATCAGAAGCATGTCTCGGACAATCTTGAAATCAACTACGCCTCAGGACACAAATGATCAAGCATGACATGAAGCCCCAACTGGACTATTGTGGGAAATGCAATTTGGACCAACATATGATAAACGCAACATGTCCCGGACTTCAAGAAAATGCGACACCTTCCCTCTATAGACCATCCTTAGAAAACCAAAATGCGAGCTACGCCCCGAACCAAACACGGGCCTTTTCCTCATTTTAATTATGTGCTTGCCTGACCAGGATTGAAGTTTCTGATTCACTCGTTCATTCTCACATGCATGGACAGATGGTTGTTTTTTCTTCATTCGTCTGTTCTCACTTAGGCAACATAGTTTGTAGGACCAATTGAATGGACTTCAATTGATAGTAGTGTTAACACTCAGGTTGTTCCCTTTGACTCCTAAGGGAATACGACTGAGTTAACCACAAACCAATCTTTGGACTGCAGGTCCTAGCCTACCAGCAGTCAGAGAGGGCTCTCTCTTTGGGATTTAGCTTTGTTTAAAGGATTTTAGGCTAGTTATGGAGTTCTTTGTTTTTTGTTTGAGTTTTGGTGGGATGGTTGATTTATTCAAAGCAAAGTTGGCATGTAGAGTATAACAGTTTCAAACCATTGGGCATGGAGTTATGAAGTAAGGCTGTTGGTGTGCTTTCTTAGTTACAAGGGGGCTATAGAGCAGGATAACTATACATGAAACAACATTCAGGCTAAATAAGAATGGAATGAGGGCTAATGAATGAGAGGCAATTAAGAATCTCTCCTTCAACTTAACAGAGGGAAGGTGACTGAGCTCTATCTACGAGTAGTCAAGAATTCCTAGACAACTATCATACATGTGTGAATTAGGGGAAATATGAGCCAAAAGGAATTCATATTTATAGCTAATTCAGAGGAAAACATATAGAAACAACAAAAATTGAGCATAGAGTGCAATTAAGCAAAGTCTAGGCTATTCAATTTTCCTGTTATTTAGACAATGATATGATAACGGTTTAAACATATATATAATGAAATAGAACGAAGAAACACTTATTGTTCCATGTAGCAGCACAAGAATTCCACAGTCACTCTTCAACCATTTGAACATAGCAGACAGTCATTCCTCCAATCTTTTCAACAGTCTTTGATTAAAGAAATTCTCAGATATACAGTGCGAGTCTCTCCTGAAGTGAATTCATCAACCAACCAACCCCTAATACATTCTATGAGGGGGGTATATATACAAAAAGGAGATACAAAACATCTAGAGGATGAGTTATTCACTCATAAATTCTTTCACCAACTCCTAAGGAGTGGTTGATGAAGAAGTAAATGCCGAAGTAAATACAAAAGTAACAGTTGTTCTTTTCTGTCAGCAAATGTTGATTTTTTGCATCCATTTGAGTCGATTGAGGTTGTGTCTTCAAAATCCGCGCTTCTATGGCTTGTTTTTCTAGCTTTTTGCTTTGTCATTGACTTGACGCGCTCCGCTTGTTCTTTCTTGCACTTTATCCGGTGCTTACTATCGACCTGTAGCTGACATGGAATTTGAAAATTGAAAAAAGGAGTCAAAGACTGGTGTCACCTGGGTAAAATGGCCAACATTGCTTGCCACGAATCTTCAGGAGGAAGCTGATGCCTTTGAATCTTGATGAGTGTCTCATCCGCTTCTGTGTATTTGTAATAGTTGGGTGGCATCTCAAACAGGTGGTTAACTTCATGCTCCATATAAAATAAGTTTTCCAGCTTATCATAAAGAGTCTGTTCTATAGGAGGTCGTGCTTGTGTTGAAGAACTTGATGAAGCAGTAAGCTGATTTGTGACATAATTATTGAGCCTAGTTGCATATTGGTCACGTGTCAATAACCTTCCAGAGCTAGTTAGTAAGTTGGGCAATCCTCTAGCCTACAGTGCTGCAAGATTTATTTCAAAATTACCTACATCCCTTTAGATTTCTCGACATCTTTCTTCTAAAGTCTGAATAAGACTTCTTAAGGTCAGCACCTTCTTGGCTGTCAGTATAGCATATGTTCTATTCATAATCTGTAATGCTGCTAATTCTTCCCTGGTCTGATGATTTAAGAAGTTGATCATTTTATTGGCCTGCTCAGGCATCTTTCCCAACGCTTTTTTGGCTCTCTGAGTTTCAAACTGAGCTTTGCCAATTAGCTCCACATGTTCATACATGGACCTCCATTGGCTAGTGATTGACTGATTTATCTTGGCCCACAAAATATTTTTTATTTCAATCAAGGTTTTGTCTAGAACTAGCTCTTTCTCCAAGGCTTTAATTTTGTCATTCAAGGCCTTGTTTTCCCTGCTTTTTTTAGCTACTGTCATTTTAGACTTGTCATACTTTTCTTCAAGATTGGCCAATTTCGCTTTGGCCTCTTTTATCTCTGTAGTCTGAAGCTCAAGTTCCTTGACAGCTTTCATCATTTCTTCCATGCTCATGATTGATTTAGATGTTGTTGTAGTTGTTGCTGCTATTGTTGTTGGGATTGCTGCTGACTGTGTAGGAGGAACGGGGACCTTAGCTGGAATTGCTGGAGGTGGGTGGGAGGTTGCCTCTGCCTACTTGCTCTGGCCTGCTTTTTCTAATTCTTCCTCCATCTGGATTACTCTTTGATTCATTTTCATCAGCAAATATAATGTATCCTCAGTTTCTTTTTCTTGTATTAACTCTGCAGTTTGAGGGTGTTTAGTAGGAGGCAACCTCAATTGCTTTCTCAATGCAACAATATCCTCATCTTTTTCCTTCATGAGGGCCCTCACACCCTTAGGATCCTTAGGATCATGTCCTAGGTCAATAATAATGTCCTCCAATGTTTTAATTATGTTGTCTTTAGTTGTGGAGGACATTCTTTCCAAATCTAACTGAATGTTATTGTTCCTTAATGATTCTTTTAACTCATGTGCCAGCCTGGCCTTGTCTGCTAAAGTAGCATAGACCATCTCACCAGTCTGCTTATGTAGCTCAATTTGGTCCATGGGGCGGATATCTTTGGCCATGACCTGCAAATTTGTCCTGACATAGTCTGCAGCTGTCTATGGCTGCTGAACTTTGGGTTTGAAGTGGCTAAAGATCATTTTCTCTTCCTTGATATCATATGTAGCAATCAATCTTTCTTGTTTGGCAGGTGTTGCTTTCAGGAAATGGTCATATAGTTGTATTCTTAGTAGCTCCTTTTGAGCTTTGATTTCTTTGAAGCTGGCTTTGCCACTAGCTGGGCTCTTGCTTTGTTGTGTGGAGGAAGACACCTCCATGGCATGTTGTCTATCTAGCTCTTGTTGGAAAGAGCTAGTAGGTGTTTGTTTGCTTCCTTCTCTGTCTCTCCTTGGGCTTTCAAGGATCTCTTCACTAATTTCCTCCTCAAATGGAGAATCAAATCTTTTCCTCTTAGGTTCAGGCTGTTGTGTAGATCCACTCGCAGGTGTGGAATCTTCTCTGTCACGTTTTCTGCCTCTTTCGTCATGGGCAGGAGTCTGTAAAACAGGCATTTGGGGTGCCTCTGTTTTCTGTGGAGGAGCCTGTTCTTGGGACTGCTCCTTTGAAGTAGCAGGCAGTTCTGTAGTCACCTGTTCTGTATCCATTGGCTCTTTGCCTTTTGTTGTACATGTTGTCGATGAAGATGGTGCTTGGCCATCTTGGGCGGCTACAGCAGCTGATGTGCCCTCTCCAATTTGTTGTGGCCACTTGAATGTTACCTGCTCACAAAAATCTAAGTCAAGAGTTTTTTCAAGGTCTTTAACATTTTTCTCCATAATTTCCTCCTGAGTAATTGTTCAAATAAAGTTCCTTGTGCCCATGCATCTTGATTAGCATAATTTTCAATGTGTGGGATTTTGCAGTGTGTATAGGGTGTCAATCTATATTTGACTCTTCTGGCACTAATAAAGCAAAGTGGGTCATAAGGGACCCACCATAAACTTCTCTTCAACATAAGTTGATCCTTCAGTATTAGGTCAGCATCTTTCCAACCTTCATTCCAGTTCATGATAAAGGGGCCTAGGCGGTCTTTAAATTTCAGGCGAGCCTTCTTCTTGGTGCTGTGAAAATGAGTCAGATCTGAGTTGATAATCTGCTTGTAGTATTCCAAGGCAAATAACCTCATTGGCACATATCTTGGGAGCCTGTAAGGACAAAGCTCACAACCATAAACTCTTATGACAGTGTGATCCTGGTATAGATACCAATCACCTAATTTGTAGCTCTTGGATAGCTGCAATATCTTCTGCATTTCATAAGATATTCTAGGAGGAGGATCTTTCATTAAGAGGCAGGAGACTGGATAAACAAACTGGTCAATAAACTCATAGTAAGAGTATGGAGAATGCTGGACTTGATGGAATACTGATGACCAGAGGACAACAAATCTTCTTTCTCCTTTTGAATCCAATTTCTTGATGGGAAACTGGAAGCTTTCAGACTAATAATATAAGAACAAATGGTAGATGTATGAGGAATATTTGAAGATTCCCTCCCTATTTAGCTTTGTGAGCTGGTCATGCATTTTGTTTGCTATGAACTTGGCATAGTTATACTTGACAGAAGGAGGCTGCCCTTGGTTGAATGAAGACAACAGAACCAGCATTGTTTCATCCACATGTTCACTTGTTCTGGAGCCTAACACATAGGATATCATATCTACTAGTATCTTGCCAACCTCATTGAAATGGTCATATAGGAATGGAGGTGGATCCTTAGGTTGGCAGTCTACCTTCATAAATGTCTTAGCAATTCTTTCAATCTTGGGATCAAGGAAAGAGGAGGCATCGTCCAGTAATAGCTTCATGGAGAAAGGATATAGTAGCTGCGTTTTCTTGAAATTCAACATCTGGTTGATGCAGTCAAGAGTGATATAAAAAAGAATGCTCCCAAATGGAGACTTGACAGCTCTTTGATTTGGTTCATAATTTGCAGCACACAGGTGAATAATCTCTGGAAAAACATTGACAGAGGGGAGGAAGTAATGTGGTAAATTGAACTCCCATATTCCATACATGTCAGAGTTGCTAAGAAAACTGTTTCTTAGCTGGCAATAGGTATGCAAATGATTCTTGCTCCCAACTAGGTCTTGAATAAGATAATCATTGTCAGCCAGGGCCGTTGCCTCAAGCTCTTTATTTGGTGAATTGATGGGAGCAATGTCTAGAGCTGATGGAGTGGCCATTTTGAACCTTTCTGCGTTTTCACTTGGAGTGAAGATTAGTGAGAAAGTAGACTAAGGACAATCACTTTTGAGTATTTGCAAAGGAGCTGGAAAATGAGTTTGAACTAAGGCAATACTCTTCACTATCTGTAGCTTATCATAAAATAGGCCAATTCACAGAATTCGAGTAAGCTTTTCCTCTCTTTGATAATTTCACTGGGTTCATAGACTGTGTGGGTAAAATACTGAGGAAACAGGGATGATTTCTGAGCTGAATGTGGGATTTTCCCAGAGGATTATGGTAGCTGGGGGCAATGCACGGCCATATGAGGCTTCCGCGGTAATATGAAACTTTAAACCATATTTTGACGGAGAAATTTGTAAGTGGGCGCGGGTTCACAGAGCGTTCTTCAGACAGAGCATTGATTGGGGAATTTCGAGCAGCTTTCAGGTGCTATAGTGTCTTCAGTTTGGTAATTTGTCGAGCTTTATGCAAATGAAATGGGGAAAATGGTGAAACAGGGGCAAATAGGTGAATTTGGGCAAATACATGGTTTCAACGATGCCAAGGGTGGACGAACTGGTACAATGGCAAGCTGTGGAGTTGAATTGCAGGTTGCGGCAGCTTGGCTGGTCGAGTCCAAGCTTTGGGAGCGAAAACGGTCATGAGAGTGAACGAGAGCTTTACAAATGGACTGATAGAAATGAAATAAAACGGTTGTTTGCGAGCTTTTTATGCAAAAAAATGTCATTTTGGCGCTTTTGGCACTTTCATGGGATGACATCAGCATGATGTCATTGGCAGGTCCTAGGTATGGATGGGTGACATGGCATCTGATGGGATGGTGACGTGGCAACGACACGGTGGCAAGCCGTAGGCGGAAAGGGGATGAGGTGGCGGTGATGTGGCAGAGTATCGGCGGAGCGGAGATGATGTTAGGGGAAGAAGTGGCACCGACATCACAAGGGGGAGGCGGTTTCTAGTTTGTATCGCACCGCTTTTGCGCAGGAGCGGTTTCATAGGAGGGTGACGCGTGGCGGGAGTACGACGAGAAAACTGCCCATATCTTGGACGCTAACCATCGGCACATCGAGATAGGAGAAGACCCGCCCACCATAGATCTGGGGTGTTGGCCATCGGACGGCTGACGGGACAGGTAAGTTGGGAGAGGGTTAGGGATGGGGCCCGCGTGATGTGTAATATTTGTTTAATCATGCGGCGGGGGGTAAACTTTAGAAATGTGGGTTTATGGTGTTAGTATTAAAGGGAGATGGTTGTTAGTTTAACCAGAGGTCAAACTAACTCCAGTTTAGAACACGAAAGGGTTAACAGTAGCCCCAGATGGACTATTATTTCCCTGTCTATGAGAAATTTGGCTATAGCGCCAAGGGGTAGGTATATTATTATTTTTTGGGGATTTTATATAGTTTTAATAGCAAATAGGGATGGGAAAGTATTTAGGGGGATATATAGTATAATTAGGAGTTAATATGACTCGGTGAAATGGAAATGTAAGGGAAATGATGGATTCTGTAAAGATAAATTTTACACAAGAAATGTGGCTTCTTTTCAGTGAGTCAACTTCAGAAGTCAACTTGGTTCTCAACTAGAATGGAGTGAAGATGGACTTTTTGGGCAGATCCCAAGGTCCTTGAGGGGATGTTAGTGAATGATTTGTGAGGGGATGAAGGGGGAGTTAGACATGCTTCCAAACCTTGCCATCAAACAGTGCCTTGGTACTCCTGCTTCAAATGAGACGATCTTTCTTTGTTTAGGTCAAAACTGAAGATGATCTTGCTTCTGCAACCCCAGGCTACCTACCCAGCCTAATACACCTAGCATTTTTTGTTACTTCAGGAAGGGTGCACTTAGACTTGCAAACCTTGATTGCCCTTTTCTTTTTAACTGCCCTCCTATCTAAGAACTACCCTTATTTCTTCCAAGGGCCCAAATTAAGTAGTTGGGCTCCTTAATTCTCTACCTAGATAATAATCTACCAAGTTTAAATAGTTTGGACAGATTTTCTTTCTCTATTTTCTAAAACAAGAAATTCAAACCTAAGGAGGCCAAGATTAAGCTGTTGGGCCCTCCCTTAACTATGAAATTCTTCAAAAATGGAACTTTTGCAGCATGAAAAGGATGAACATTTTTGGCACTTCCACTGTCAATCATGAAAAATGAAACCTATTGGTATAGGAAACTAACAGTGGCTCCACTTGGGGATGGCCTTTCCTTGCGACAAGCCAAGAACAACAGGTCAGATTGCCTTAATCTTTAGTTGTTGTATTGTAAAACTTCCTGGTCCTTGAGACCTTTGACCTGAATCTTTATAACCTAGTATGCAATACCTTTGTAAGTTGATATGTGTGGATCTGTAGCTCCTTTTGTATTTTGGGTACTTGTAAACATATTGAAATCGGCTTGAGCACTTCTTTGGAATTATTTCAAAAAACAAAGATCTGAAATGGAGCTTTCTTTGATCTTTTCTTCAAAATTTGCTGCGTGGTTCCCTCTTATCGGCCTTCTATAAAAGTGAAAACAAAGTGCTGGAAATATAAAATATTAATGTACAAATAATATGCAGAGTTGCGTTGTATCTAGATGGGGTCATGATAATGCTTCAACATGTGGCCATTAACAGGGCCTTCCTCAGCTGTGCTGCCATCCAAACTCTTCAGGAAGTAAGTGGTGTTACCCTAAACAACATAAATAATAAAGGGGCCTCTCCAAAGGAAATCGAACTTGCCATGCTTTCCTTTGTCCTCCCTTCTTAAATCCCATCTTAAGACTTTGCTACCCATGAAGAAATCTTTAGCCTTTGTTCTTTTTTCAAATATTTTCTTGAGCTTCTCTTGTAAAACTTGAGCTCTGCCATACACTTGCTCTCTTGTTTGCTGCAAATGGATGGTTTTGTTTATCCTCCTTGGGATATCATTGGGCTCAGCCTGAATCTCTTGCAGCAGCTTGATAACAAGGATTCCCAAAGAAGAAGGTAAATTGGCCTCCATGCCATATACTAGCTCAAATGGGCTCATCCCAATGGATCTCTTGGTTGTCAATCTATCAACCCATAGTGCATTTGTGAGCTTTTTGTGCCAATTCTTTTTATTTTCCTCTAAGAATTTCTTGATGATATTGATTAGGCTTTTGTTGGATGACTCGGATAGTCCATTACCTTGAGAGTAATAGGCTAAGGAATGACCCAAGGTAATGTGGTATTTGTGGCAAAAATTGATCATTCTCTTGGATTTGAAGGCAATAGTGTTGTCTATGATAATTTTTTCAGGGTAGCCAAATCTGGACATAATATTGTTTTCAAGGAATTGGATAATGGTGGAGTCGTTGGCTTGCCTACATGGGATGGCTTCAATCCACTTGGTGAAATAGTTTGTTGCTGTTAGAATCCACTTATGCTGGCCTAAGGATGATGGGTGGATTTCTCCAAAGAAGTCAAGACCCCATTGTTGAAAAGGCTTCTCGGTTGAAATAGGCTTAAGGGGCAAGGGCATAAGCTTTCTTTTTCCTTCGAAGACTTGGCATTTGTGGCATGAGACCGCAAACATTTTGACATTTGCGAACAATTAGGGCCAATAGAAACCATCCTTGAGTATCTTATTAGCAATGGATTTCCAATATAGATTCCCTCCACAATCCCCTGCATGGAATTCTTTCATAACAATGTCAGTTTCATTTACATTTAAACAGTTCAGCAAAATTCCTTCATGTTTTTTCCAAAACAGGGCACCATCTAAGACACAAAACTTTGATGCTTTCATTTTTAAAAATCTCTTTTTGGTTCTGGACAACCCTGGGGGAGCACACAGGTTTAACAATATAAAACAAATATCAGCATACCATGGGGATTGCAAAAAAGCTTCACTGATCTATGGAGTCGCCAGCTCCGTTTCATTGTCCAATTCATTTATATCTAAGGCTTGAAAATTGGTTTCGGACATCATTTTGGCTAAACCTTGTCCCTTTATAAGCTTGGTGGGTTTTATCTCAATGTCATACTTTAGAATACTGGCAATCCACTTGCCTCTTTTGCCTTCTAGTCCCTCTTGAGTTAATATGTCTTTTACGACAGAGTTTGGGACATAGGCAATCACATGTGAATATAAAATGTAAACTCTAAAGTCTTTGATGGCGTTCACCAGGGCATAGGCCTACTTTTCCATGATTTGATACTTTAGGGGAGCAGCCCTAAGGGCTTGGCTGAAAAAATCTATGGGATTTTCATTTCCTTGGTCATCCTTTTGTAAAAGGACAACAGCTATGGAATGTTCAGATGCAAATGAAAAAATGATGAAATCCTATCAAATTTTGGACTTGTGAGGACTGGTGCTTGTGTTAATGCAGTTTTTATGCCCTCAAAGGCTTTCTTGACTTCTAAAGTCCATTTTACCTTGGAATATTTCTAGAGCATATTGCTTAGCAACCTTATCATTTCAGCGAAGTTTGGGATAAATCTCCTTAGGAAATTGATCTTTCCTAAGAAAGCTTGTAATTCTTTGATGTTTCTTGGATAAGGGATTTATAGAATGGCTTGAATCCTTTCGGGGTCAATTCTAATCCCATCTTTAGAAATGATATGGCCAAGAAGTTTACCTTCTTCTAGACCAAACAGGGATTTCTTAGGGTTTAAAGATATGCCACATTTCCTAAAAGTCAGGAATATTTGCCTTAGGTGCTTTAGGTGCTCTTGATCAGATTTTGAGAAAGGGGTAAGGTCATCAAGGTAGACAACCAGGAAATCATGAATTTCCTTGGAAAAAGCAATGTCCATGGCTCTTTGAAAGGTTGCACCTGAATTTTTGAGTCCAAAAGGTATTTTGACATATTTAAAGGTTCCCCAGGGTGTTGTAAAGGCTGTCTTGTCTTGGTCATCCAGGTGAACTAATATCTGATTGAAACCTGAGAAGCCATCGAGCAATGAAATTCTTGAGGACCCCATTACTCTCTGTAGAATATGGTCCATTTTGGGAAAAGGATAGTGGTCTTTTAGAGAGACTTGGTTTAAGTTTCTTAGGTCTACACACAGTCTGATCTCACCTGATTTTTTCCTTGTGGGAACCCGATTGGATACCCATTCAGAAAATCTGATGGGTGCTATGATACCTGCTTCAAACATTTTCTTCACTTCCTTTTCAATGAGGGGGAGAAGCATAGGGTTAATTCTTCTAAGTTTCTGCTTAAATGGTTTTTGGTTTGGTTTTAAGGGAATAGTATGTTGAATAACTGAGGTGTCATAGGACTTTAGGTCCTCATAACTCCAAGCAAATACATCTTGGAACTCTTTGAACAAATCCACATACTTTATTTTTTTATCAGGTGGCGGATTTTTGGATAGTTTAATGACTTTGGGCTTCTTTGATGTCCCAATATTGCAGTCTTCAATAACAACATTTAAGGGTTGCATTTTTGGCTTTTTGGGGATGTCATCTGCATCAAACATGTCTTCTAATGGAGTTAGGCTAGTAGGCAGAAAGTTGTCTTTTAAATCAATGGTTTCAGCCTATGTTTTGGCTATTTCTTCCAAATGCATCTGTTTGGGCTCTTCTATGTTTTTCTGGTCAAATATAGTTGGGCACAATATCTGTTTTGCTGCTTCAGCTGTTGGAGTTTGTTAACTTCGGCTTACTATTTGTTGCTGTTGGTCATCCATGACATCATCATCTATATTTATGCCTGAAAACTCCTGCTGTAAGGTGAGGAAGTTATTAATTTGTACATCATTTTCAAACACTTGCCAGTCTTTGATATTGTTAGGGACAGTCGGCCTGTGCTTTATCTCAGCAGTGAAATGGTGATTGGGCTCAAAAGGCAACTTGCAAGTGCTAGCAAAGGTAGCTAGGCTGTGTGCATGTATGTCATGGTTTTTGGAAATCTTAGCAAGCTGGAATTCGGTGAAGGTATTGAGTATGTCTGTGGCAGCACACCTATAAGCTCTTAACCTATTGTCATTGGTGACAAAGTTGCCTTTCACCTATTGTATGATCAGGTCAGAGTCTCCTAGAATTGAGACTCTTGTGGCTCCCAGGGATTTGATCAGTTTAAGGCCTAAGAGGAGGGCTTCGTATTCTGCCATATTGTTGGTGCATTTGAAATTCAGTCTATAGGCATGACCCTCTGCATGGTTGTTATGTGTATTGTGAATCCACACTCCTGCCGCTGCCCCTAACTTATTAACTGAACCATCAAACTCTAAATACCATGTAATTTCTTGATTATGGCCAGTATCAGGAGTTTCATTCATTTTGGGATTGGGAAGATCTAAGTTTTGTGTTTGAGGAATTTGTTCTTGTATACTAGTTGTACTTTTTGTTTTGACACATTCATGAGTATGGGCAACCAATTGTTCATTCATGCTTATCTCCTGTTCTAAAGCCAAAGGCTTATTATCAGTTGGAGGAGATCTTTCATCATTAAACAAAATAAAAGAGTCCATATCAGAATGGATTGAGTAAATGGGGAAGTTTTGAGGATTTTCATCACTACTCACCACATATTTCATCAAAGTTTCCCTGTACAGTATCTTTGGTTGCCCAAAGACTGAAATAGTGGCATAGGACATATCTAATTGCAAAGATCCATGGAGTTTGGCCCCCCAAGATCTTGATAACAACATGCCATACTTTGGTGGAATGTCAGCTACCACAACATCCATCAAGATTGTTTTGTTTGGGTACTGGACTAAAGAGACACACAAATCTTTGATTAGGCCTAAAAACTTGACTTGACTGGAATCAAATGAGAATAAGTCTTTATATGGTCTTGTGATATCCAAGTTTAGTTTCTCCATTACGGATTTTGGCATTAGGTTGTGTGAAGCTCCTGAATCAAACATTTCATTGTGTAAGACTTTATCATGGATATGCAGACTGACATAAAAGGGTAGAACACCTCCATTTACTGTTTTTCCATCAACTTCTAGACCAAAAAGTAACTCGAGTGTATCATCTAAGACATTAACATCGTCCCTATTCTCTGGTATTTGCAGTGACCTTTTGATTTGCTGTTTGTATACATCATGTTTAGCAAGTTCAGAGAGAGGGATAGATCTCTTTAACTTGGCTATTTCAGCCTCTAAATCAAATGGTTTTTCTGATTGGGTTTTAGTATTGTAACTGGCAGATTTTCCTTTTTCAACTGTGTTTTCAACAATTTTCTCTTGATTATCAGTGTTGTCCTGGAGTATGTCTGTTTTGGAAGCGTTTTGAGGGGTGTTGTTTGAATTCTCTTTTAAGGAAGAGGATATTGATGGCTGTTTGTATGATGGGTGTACCTCTATTATATCCTCTACTGTCACTTCCTTTGCGTTTTGGCCTTTTCCATCAGCAGGTTCTATTAAGGTAGCTGTTTCTTTTATTTTCTTTGGCTGTTTAGCATTCTTTGCTTTGACAGGTTTTGGCGCCTCTATGGTCCTACTTCTTAACTTATATTGCTTGTGAACTTCATAGACAGCTACATCATTACCTTCTCTGAAATCAAACGATTTGCCAGACTTGGTTTGAAATTGTTTAAATTCTTGGGCTTCTTGCTCATCTTGAGTTAAAAAGACTTGTTGTTCATTATCTAGACCCATCAGGTTGATATGGGGGTCCTCTGTCGGTTCACTTGAGGTTGAGGCCTCCGCATAATTCTCTTGAAATTGGGGTCTGATATTCTGATCAGGACCAATCCTTCCAGCATTTTGGTTCATATTTTTTCTAAAATTAGGATTCCTGGTTGTATTGCTTGTTTTCCCTTCCCGGGATGACTTTCTTTCAATGGTCTCTACCCGGTCTCCCAATTTGTCCATACCTTTGATGATTGCATCTAATTTTTTCTCAAATGTTGAAGGTTTTTCTTTGAATGTTGTTCTTCTTTCTATTCTTGCTCGATTTCGTTTGGCAATCAAGTTTGCTTCCACACTAACCACGATATTGTTCATGTCTGCTAGGTTTAATGGGGCTCTTTCCCTTAATTGATATGCCATGTCTGATTCAAATCCATCAGGGAATTTTATCAAGGCCAAGTCAGGTGGGGGTCTAAGGTTTTGTGGTATGGCATTGTATGTATTGTTAAATCTAGCACAATAATCTTGAACAATCTCTTGTGGACCCCTTTTTAAATGGTCATACTCAGTTAATATATGTAAAGGGTCTTTATTTTTTTCCCACCTATTTAAGAAGACTTGATATAGGGCCTCGGGATCAGCTATAGAATTTGCAGTAAGAGACCTAAACCAAGTCCTTACATCACCAATTAGACTTTGAACAAATATCTTCTTCCTTACTCCATCATCATCAATTTCATAGTTTTTAAAATAGTCCTGCATCTTCTTGGTGTGCATTTGGGATGTATAGGAACCAGCACCATCAAAATAAGTAATCTTACTTTGATAATCCTGAGGCATAGCCCTTGGATTTGCAGGTAATTGTAAGGGAGCATATCTATTGGCCATATTTGCAGGAACAAGTGGGACAACAATAAGAAATGGAACAACTGGAACAGCAACAACAACAGTGGTACTGGGAGTAGTATGCGTAGTAAATGGAGAAGTGGAAGAGGTGCTTGGAGAGATGGATGATGAACTAGGGGAAACAGGGTTTAAACGAAATAAAGCTTTGATAGGGGTTGGAACACAACTGGGCTGAACTGTTTCAGGACTAGAATCAGCAAAGTGTTCTTGTTGCTCTTGTTTCCTAAGGATCTTAGGAATTAGATTGGGATTTTCAAAAACAGCTGGAGGATTTGGGTCCGGATTTGACCTTGTGTAACGAGTCTTTTTCTTTGGAGCCAGCTTATGAACCTCTTTTTTAGTGTTTTCTAGTAACAATTGTGGTTTTAGAAAGAGACTGACCAAATTTTGGAATAGTTGTTTAGACCTTAAGATTGGATAAAAATTAACTGAAGCAGATTTTATATACTCCTGCAAATGCAAAGAAAAAGAAGTTTCCAAGGCTTCCTGATTGTCATTCAGATTTTATCTTCAGTATTAAGGAGTAGACAGCAGTTGAAAAATAAATTCCCCAGTGGAGTCGCCATTATGTTAACACTCAGGTTGTTCCCTTTGACTCCTAAGGGAATATGGCCGAGGTAACCACAAACCAATCTTTGGACTGTAGGTCCTAGCCTACCAACAGTCAGAGAGGGCTCTCTCTTTGGTATTTAGCTTTGTTTAAAGGATTTTAGGCTAGTTATGGAGTTCTTTGTGTTTTGTTTGAGTTTTGGTGGGATGGTTGATTTATTCAAATAAAATTTGGCATGCAGAGTATAAGAGTTTCAAACCATTGGGCATGGAGTCATGAAGTAAGGCTGCTGGTGTGCTTTCTTGGTTACAAGGGGACTATAGAGTAGGATAACTATACATGAAACAACATTCAGGCTAAATAAGACTGGAATGAGGGCTAAGGAATGAGAGGCAATTAAGAATCTCTCCTTCAACTTAACAGAGGGAAGGTGAATGAGCTCTATCTAGGAGTAGTCAAGAATTCCTAGACAACTGTCATACATGTGTGAATTAGGGGAAATATAAGCCAAAAGGAATTCATATTTATAGCTAATTTAGAGGAAAACATAGAGAAACAACAGAAATATAGCATAGAGTGCAATTAAGCAAAGTCTAGGCTATTCATTTTTCATGTTATTTAGACAATGATACGTTAACGGTTTAAACATATATATAATGAAATAGAACGAAGAAACACTTATTGTTCCATGTAGCAGCACAAGAATTCCACGGTCACTCTGCAACCATTTGAACACAGCAAACATTCATTCCTCCAATCTTTTCAGCAGTCTTTGATTAAAGAAATTCTCAGATATACAGTGCGAGTCTCTCCTGAAGTGAATTCATCAACCAACCAACCCCTAATACATTCTATGAGGGGGGTATATATACACAAAGGAGATAAAAAATATCTAGAGGATGAGTTATTCACTCATAAATTCTTTCACGAACTCCTAAGGAGCAGTTGATGAAGAAGTAAATGCCGAAGTAAATACACAAGTAACAACTGTTCTTTTCTGCCAGAAAATGTTGATTTTTTGCGTCCATTTGAGTCGGTTGAGGCTGTGTCTTCAAAATCCGCGCTTCTATGGCTTGCTATTCAAGCTTTTTGCTTTGTCATTGACTTGATGCGCTCCACCTATTCTTTCTTGCGCTTTATCTGGTGCTTACTATCGACCTGTAGCTGACATGGAATTTGAAAATTGAAAAAAGGAGTCAAAGACTGGTGTCACCTGGGTAAAATGGCCAGCATTTCTTGCCACCAATCTTCAGGAGGAAGCTAATGCCTTTGAATCTTGATGAGTGTCTCATCCGCTTCTGTGTATTTGTCATAGTTGGGTGGCATCTCAAACAGGTGGTTAACTTCATACTCCATATCAAATAAGTTTTCCAGCTTATCATAGAGAGTCTGTCCTATAGGAGGTCCTGCTTGTGCTGAAGAACTTGATGAAGCATTAAGCTGATTTGTGACATAATTATTGAGCCTAGTTGCATATTGGTCACGTGTCAATAACCTTCCAGAGCTGGTTAGTAAGCTGGGCAATCCTTTAGTCTGCAGTGCTGCAAGCTTTATTTCAAAATTATCTACATCCCTTTGGATTTCTTGACATCTTGCTTCTAAAGTCTGAATAAGACTTCTTAAGGTCAGCACCTTCTTGGCTGGCAGTATGGAATCTGTTCTGTTCATAATCTGTAATGCTGTCAATTCTTCTCTGGTCTGATGATTTAAGAAGTTGATCATTTTGTTGGCCTGCTCAGGCATGTTTCCCAATGTTGTTTTGGCTCTCTGAGTTTCAAACTAAGCTTTGCCAATTAGCTCCACCTGTTCATACATGGCCTGAATTGACCTCCATTGGCCAGTGATTGACTAATTTATCTTGGCCCACAAAATATTCTTTCTTTAAATCAAGGTTTTGTCTAGAGCTAGCTCTTTCTCCAAGGCTTTAATTTTGTCATTCAAGGCCTTGGTTTCCCTGGTTTTTTCAGCTACTGTCATTTTAGACCTGTCATACTTTTCTTCAAGATTGGGCAATTTCTCTTTGGCCTCTTTTATCTTTGTAGTCTGAAGCTCAAGTTCCTTGACAACTTTCATCATTTCTTCCATGCTCATGCTTGATTCAGATGCTTTTGTAGTTGTTGCTGCTGTTGTTGATGGGATTTTTTCTGACTGTGTAGAAGGAACGGGGACATTAGATGGAACTGTTGGAGGTGGGTGGGAGGTTGCCTCTGCCTGCTTTCTCTGGCCTGCTTTTTCTAATTCTTCCTCGATCTGGATTATTCTTTGATTCATTTTCATCATCAAATCTAATGTATCCTCAGTTTCCTTTTCTTGTATCAACTCTACAGTTTGAGGGTGTTCATTAGGAGGCAACCTCAATCGCTTTCTCAATGCAGCAATATCATCATCTTTTTCCTTCATGAGGGCCCTCACACCCTTAGGATCCTTAGGATCATGTCCTAGGTCAATAATAATGTCCTCCAATGTTTTAATTCTGTTGTCTTTCGTTGTGGAGGACATTCTTTCCAAATCTAACTGAATGTTAGTGTTCCTTAATGATTCTTTTAACTCATGTGCCAGCATGGCCTTGTCCTCTAAAGTAGCATAGGCCATCTCACCAGTCTACTTATGTAGCTCAATTTGGTCCATGGGGTGGATAGTTTTGGCCATGACCTGCAAATTTGTCCTGACATAGTCCGCAGCTGTCTGTGGCTGCTGAACTTTGGGTTTGAAGTGGCTAAAGATCATTTTCTCTTCCTTGATATCATATGTTTCCATCAATCTTTCCTGTTTGGCAAGTGTTTCTTTCAGGAAATGGTCATATAGTTGTATTCTTAGTAGCTCGTTTTAAGCTTTGATTTCTTTGAAGCTGGCTTTGCCACTAGCTGGTCTCTTGCTTTGTTGTGTGGAGGAAGACACCTCCATGGCATGTTGTCTATCTAGCTCTTGTTGGAAAGAGTTGGTAGGTATTTGTCTGCTTCCCTCTCTGTCTCTCCTTGGGATTTCAAGGATCTCTTCACTCATTTCCTCCTCAAATGGAGAATCAACGCTTTGCCTCTTAGGTTCAGGTTGCTGTGTAGATCCACTCGCAGGTGTGGAATCTTCTCTGTCATGTTTTCTGCCTCTTTCCTCATGGGCGGGAGTCTATAAAACTGGCATTTGGGGTGCCTCTGTTTCCTGTGGAGGAGCCTTTTCTTGGGACTACTCCTTTGAAGTAGCAGACAGTTCTGTAGTCACCTGTTTTGTATCCATTGGCTCTTTGCCTTTTGTTGTACCTGTTGTCAATGAAGATGGTGCTTGGCCGTGTTGGGCAGCTACAGCAGCTGATGTGCTCTCTCCAATTTGTTGTGGCCACTTGAATGTTACCTGCTCACAAGAATCTAAGTCAAGAGTTTTTTCAAGGTCTTTAACATTTTTCTCCATAATTTCCTCCTGAGTAAATTCTTCAACTAAAGTGCCGTGTGCCCACACATCTTGATTAGCATAATTTTCAATGTGTGGGATTTTGCAGTGTGTATAGGGTGTCAATCTATATTTGACTCTTCTGGCACTAATAAAGCCAAGTGGGTCATAAGGGACCCACCAGAAACTTCTCTTCAACATAATTTGATCCTTCAGTATTAGGTCAGCATCTTGCCAACCTTCTTTCCTGTTCATGATAAAGGGGCCTAGGCGTTCTCTAAATTTCAGGCGAGCCTTCATCTTGGTGCTGTGAAAATGAGTCAGATCTGAGTTGATAATCTGCCTGTAGTATTCCAAGGAAAATAGCCTCATTGGCACATATCTTGGGAGCCTGTAAGGACAAAGCTGACAACCATAAACTCTGATGACAGTGTGATCCTGGTATAGATAGCAATCACCTAATTTGTAGCTCTTGGATAGCTGCAATATCTTCTGCATTTCATAAGATATTCTAGGAGGAGGAGTTTTCATTAAGAGGCAGGAGACTGGATAAACAAACTAGTCAATAAACTGACAGTAAGAGTATGGAGAAAGCTGGACTTGATGGAATATTGATGACCAGAAGACAACAGATCTTCTTTCTCCTTTTGAATCCAATTTCTTAATGGGAAACTGGATGCTTTCGGACTGATAATATAAGAAAAAATGGTAGATGTATGAGGAATATTTGAAGATTCCCTCCCTATTTAGATTTGTGAGCTGGTCATGCATTTTGTTTGCTATGAACTTGGCATAGTTATACTTGACAGAAGGAGGCTGCCCTTGGTTGAATGAAGACAACAGAACCAGCATTGTTTCATCCACATGTTCACTTGTTCTGGAGCCTAACACATAGGATATCATATCTACTAGTATCTTGCCAACCTCATTGAAATGGTCATATAGGAATGGAGGTGGCTCCTTAGGTTGGCAATATGCCTTCATAAATGTCTTAGCAATTCTTTCAATCTTGGGATCAAGGAAAGAGGAGGCGTCATCCAGTAATAGCTTCATGGAGAAAGGATATAGTAGCTGCGTTTTCTTGAAATTCAACATCTGGTTGATGGAGTCAGGAGTGATATAAAAAAGAATGCTCCCAGATGGAGACTTGACAACTCTCTGATTTGGTTCATAAATTGCAGCACACAGGTGAATAATCTCTGGAAAAACATTGACAGAGGGGAGGAAGTAATGTGGTAAATTGGACTCCCATATTCCATACATGTCAGAGTTGCTAAGAAAACCGTTTCTTAGTTGGCAATAGGTATGAAAATGATTCCTATTCCCAACTAGGTCTTGAATAAGATAATCATTGTCAGCCAGGGCCATTTCCTCAAGCTCTTTGTTTGGTGAATTTATGGGAGCGATGTCTAGAGCTGATGGAGTGGCCATATTGAACCTTTCTGTGTTTGCACTTGGAGTGAAGATTAGTGAGAAAGTAGAGTAAGGACAATCACTTTTGAGTATTTGCAAAGGAGCTGGAAAATGAGTTTGAACTGAGGCATTAGTCTTCACTATCTGTAGCTTATCATAAAAGAGGCCAATTCACAAAATTCGAGTAAGATTTTCCTCTCTTTGATAATTTCACTAGGTTGATAGACTGTGTGGGTAAAATACTGAGGAAACAGGGATGATTTCTGAGCTGAATGTGGGATTTTCCCAGAGGATTATGGTAGCTGGGGGCAATGCATGGCCATATGAGGCTTCCGCCGGCAATATGAAACTTTAAACCATATTTTGATGGAGAAATTTGTAAGTGGGCGCGGGTTCACAGAGCGTTCTTTAGACAGAGCGTTGATTGGGGAATTTCGGGCAGCTTTCACGTGTTATAGTGTCTTCAGTTTGGTAATTTGCAGAGTTTTATGCAAATGAAATGGAGAAAACGGTGAAACAGGGGCAAATAGGTGAATTTGGGCAAATACCTGGTTTCAACGGTGCCAAGGGTGGATGAGCTGGTACAATGGAAAGCTGTGGAGTTGAATTGCAAGTTGTGGCAGCTTGGCTGGTTGAGTCCGATCTTTGGGAGCGAAAACAGTCATGAGAGTGAACGAGAGATTTACAAATGGACTGATAGAAATGAAATAAAACGGTCGTTTGCATGCTTTTAATGAAAAAAATGTCATTTTGGCGCTTTCATGAGATGACATCATCGGCAGGTCCCAGGTACAGATGGGTGACGTGGCATATGACAGGACAATGATGTGGCAACGACATGGTGGCAGGCCATAGGCGGAAAGGGGATGAGGTGGCAATGATGTGGTAGAGTATCAGCGGAGCGGAGATGACGTCACGAGAAGAAGTGGCACCGACGTCACAAGGGGGAGGCAGTTTCTAGTTTGTATCGCACCGCTTTTGCGCAGGAGAAGTTTCAGAGGAGGGGGCTCCGCCACAGCCGGGAGGGTGATGCGTGGCAGGAGTACGACGATAAAACCGCCCATCTCCCGGACCCTAACCATCGGCACATTGGGACAGGAGAAGACCCGCCCACCATAGATTTGGGGCGCTAGCCATCGGACGGCTGACGGGACAGGTAAGGTGGGAGAGCATTAGGGACGAGGCCCGTGTGCTGTGTAATATTTGTTTAATCATGCGGTGGGGGGTAAACTTTAGAAATGTGGGTTTATGGGGTTAGTATTAAAGGGAGATGGTTGTTAGTTTAACCAGAGGTCAAACTAACTCCAGTTTAGAACACGGAAGGGTTAACAATAGCCCCAGATGGACTATTATTTCCCTGTATTTGAGAAATTTGGCTATAGTGCCAAGGGGTAGGGATATTATTATTTTTTTGGGATTTTATATAGTTTTAATAGAAAATAGGGATGGGAAAGTAGTTAGGGAGATATATAGTATAATTAGGAGTTAATATGACTCGGTGAAATGGAAATGTAAGGGAAATGATGGATTGTGTAAAGATAAAGTTTACACAAGAAATGTGGCTTCTTTTTAGTGAGTCAACTTCAGAAGTCAACTTGGTTCTCAACCAGAAAGGAGTGAAGATTGACTTTTTGGGCAGATCCCAAGGTCCTTGAGGGGATGTTAGTGAATTATTTGTGAGGGGATGAAGGGGGAGTTAGACATGCTTCCAAACCTTGCCATCCAACAGTGCCTTGGTACTCCTGCTTCAAATGAGACGAGCTTTCTTTGTTTAGGTCAAAACTGAAGATGATCTTGCTTCTACAACCCCAGGCTACCTACCCAGCCTAATACACCTAACATTTTTTGTTACTTCAGGAAGGGTGCACTTATACTTGCAAACCCTGATTGCCCTTTTCTTTTTAACTGCCCTCCTATCTAAGAACTACCCTTATTTCTTCCAAGGGCCCAGATTAAGTAGTTGGGCTCCTTAATTCTCTACCTAGCTAATAATCTACCAAGTTTAAACAGTTTGGACAGATTTTCTTTCTCTATTTTCTAAAACAAGCAATTCAAACCTAGGGAGGCCAAGATTAAGCTGTTTGGTCCTCCCTTAACTGTGAAATTCTTCAAAAATGGAACTTTTGCAGCATATAAAGGTTGAACATTTTTGGCACTTCCACTGTCAATCATGAAAAATGAAACCTATTGGTATAGGAAGCTAACAAGTAGTAAGGGGAACGTTCACTTGACTTCGAAGTGAAGAAACCAATTATATGATGGGAAGCAACCACCTAGGATACACTTCAAAGTTCCTATACACACATATCAAATAACTCCATCTAATGAAATTCAAGAATGCACAGCACAGACAATCAATGGGGAATTTGGATACACTTCTCGAACCAGATGGACAGTGGCTTTGTTTGTAGTACCAAGTGAAAAAGAGCCTTTTTCTATATAATATCGCCCTATTATTATTAATTCAGCTCGGCGGGAGAACATAAAGGAAGGCCGGGAAGAGATGGAAGAGGAGGGGACAGGGAAGAGCAGATGCCAACATCGAGCAGCAAGACCCAGAGAATAGAGTCCATAATAGCTAGGGGTATGAATTCCAAGCACGAACTAGACATAGAAAAAGCAATCCCATCATTTTGACTCATATCCGCAGGAATCTGAATTGAACACATAAGGCCAAGAACCAAGAAGGAATAGACCCCAATATATATATGCCTCCATCCATTAGGTGAAGCTATGCCTTGGACCAATGTATCTATTAGTAGGCGAAGCTATGCCACCAGTGATATATCTCGGGCCTGCACCAACCAATAGGGAAGAGACCCGGTAGCTAGCTCTCCTCTCCCAATCCAACGGACAGTGCTTCTACAGATGAAGCCCCAAAACTTCTCATCGGAGCCATGTGTGCAACCTCTGTATCTTGCAAGAGAAACACTTGAAGGAAGGAGGAGGAACGTGTAGGGGTGCTTGTTCCGTTAGAGTTGTAGCGTCGTCTTCGTGCTTTTGATACAGAAGTTGAAAAGAATATAACGCTGGTGTTCAGGATGGAAGGCCAGGCATAATCAGCTTGGATTCTTCTTTACCTATTGATCAGTGATTGCCAGTTGTTTGTGGAAAGTTCTTTCGGACTCGTTCCTCCATTCACTTTGATGGCTTTCTTTTATTAGGCCCAGTTTTTCCGTGCATTTCCTATCGTCTTAATAGAGATGGCTAGCAATCGAATGCGGGGGTTAGAGAATGAGAAAGCATGACTTATCACTGAGCCTATGACTGTGGGATGGGAGCTGGATCTAACCTGATCGATCGGAGAGCATACAAACCTACCTAGGGCGGGGGCCCGACAATGCTAGCACTAAGACACAAGTTAGCTGTTTCACGAGCTTTTTCTAATCTAGCTAATGTTCCCCGCTTTGGAATGTTAGGAGTAATCCCACGAGAGCCTGGGTTTCCTGTTTGCACATCCTATGACTAAGACTCTCTCCACGTCCTAAGCATTTGTGTGTGTCCCTTGAGCTTGAAGGAATTTTCACTTGTCCAAGATTGTGCCACGAAAGGGGAGGTATGTAGGCAGTTGGGAGTTTCCTATTCGGATGTGCCCGGTAGGAAGAAGTAAGTAAATGAAATAACTGTAGGAGCCCGGAAGAGGGAAGTGGGCTCATTCATCTAAGACTAATTGTGAGGATTTCATGGTGACTTGTCGGATCTCTTGAAGTCTATCAAGTGGTTGTTTGGCGATGTATTCTCAAAAGAATCCCCTGCTGAAAGTCAAATTGCATGCATAGAGTCCCTAGTTCTCGCAATGAAAGAGACAGTGCCGAAGCCGCTCGAAAAGACAGGATTTGATGGAAACATATAGAATATCTTGGTTAGTCAGTCCTTCTAACGACTCCCTTCTTAATAAGGGAAGTATGATAATGAATTCTTGATCGGTCAGGTTTTGCTTCCATTTGGTTATATTTCCAACCTGGTGACTTTCGAGACCCTGATATTGCCTTCGGGAATTAGGAGTACAGTCATATTAGTAATAGAAACAGATATCATTCATGCAATATATAGAAGGTAAGGAGACTCTTAATAGCATAAGATATGGGGAAGGAGGTGAAGAAGAGCAGAATATGTGGGGAAGGATACTTTTTTCCCAATTGAAGTGACAAATGTCAAGCCTTCGTTAAAAATTGAGGCTTTCCTTGCGCTCAAAAGAGCAAGCCCTCTGGACCTTTCTCACCTTGGAAGATATTTTTGAACTTTTAGCTCCTATTTTGCCATTTTCAGGATGCTTAAGCAGGCTCGACTGATTAAGGAGAGGATCGGAGGGGCTCTCAATCTAAGGAAGAGGAACTTTAGTTGCTCGACTGATAAGGAGAGGAGGCACAAGCAGGCTCTCAATCTAAGGAGAGGAAGTAGAGGTTTTGAAAGGAACGTATTCGCTTATCCACCACCCTTCTTATTAATATAGTGGCAACGATGACTCACCTTACAGAGGAGGGTGAGTTTGGCCACCTTTTCTGACTTCATTTACTAGCTCAATGCTGAGATATAGAAGTTGGTAAGGTGGTGTGCTTTCCCTTCCTTCTCTTTTGGTTATCCCTAAGCATCTCTTCTACGCTACCAGTTGTATGGTCTAACCCTAAGTCTCTATAGGTCTCTCTAACCCTTTCTTAACCACCTAATGTTTGGCTTAAGACCCAGTGCTCTTGGCTTTATCCCACCCGATACCAGTTCTCCCTCTCACCCTATCTTTTTGGTTTCACTCAATGCAGTAGTAGGGGGTCAAGGGTATTCCC
>APFE031360164.1:0-10233 GCA_000404065.3 Pinus taeda | reverse complement strand
GCGCTAGGAAGCACAAGCCCCTCCAGGACCTTTCCTTCCACCTTACCAGTGTGTATGGATTGAGAGAGACTCACTCTCTATTGCCTGGTTCCTGGTCAAGAGAGAAAAGCACGTAGCCTACCTAGTTCCTGGTCAAGAGAGAAAAGCACACACCTTCAAACCGATTCACTCTATGTAGATTGACTAAATGCAGAAACTATACGCACGCTCTACTGACGAGCACGCCCTCTCCCTTATGGTCGAGCGAGAAATCAATGGTGGCCCTCTCCCTTATGGTTGAGCGATAAATCCCTCTGCTTGACGGTCGAGCCCCTGCCAATCCTCACCATCAGAATGGTGAGCCCCTTCCGGTCCTCACCATTGGAATGGTGAGCCCCTACCAAGCCTCTCCTTAACAGTCGAGCCCCTGCCGGACCTTATGGTGGAGCCCCTACCGGTCCTGCTGAAAGACTGGCTACCCGATGAAACTCCGATTCGACCTGCAATAGATGCACTCAATTTTCTGGTCTCATCCCAATCGCAAGGAGAGGTTCACTATGATAGACTAGGAGGGGACTTCTCTTTCTATCCCAGAAAGGATCACGGACATAGCATGCTCTTCATATTGACGGATTTGCATGCATATAGATGACTCCTTCCCATCGTCTTTCCTTATCCATATGATTAAGGTAGATAGAAACCTCTTGATATCCATCTCTGCTTGCGAAGAGAGAAGTTGATCGACCTCCCTCACCATATGAATAGTGAGTGAACCCATGAAAGTAAGGGCCCTCACCCATATGATGAGTGAGAATTAAAACCCTATGAAAAGTAGGGCCCTTTGATGGCGTGGCGGCCCTACGGTCGAGCGTTAAAGACAATGGGGCCCTCTCCTTAACAATCAGCCCTGCGAACTTATGGCGAGCGAGAAATTGATGTGGCACCCCCTCTCACTAAGTAACTAAAACACAGTTGAGCCCTCACCCATCGAATGAGTAATTGACCCTCACCATATAAAGAGGAGTGGATCCACCCTAAGTAATAAATAATAGGGCCCTGATAATGCGTCCATCTAATGCTTCGTTCCAATACAGTAGGCATTTCACCTGCCTCACACTGCACCACCGATGGTGGCCTTTTGGCTGAGTGTGCTAACGCACCCATCACACGATCGATCAATCATGAAGGACTGAAACTTGTCTGTGATTCCAGTCATTCTTTATATACGTAATTACGTAAGACTTGATAGCGGTAATTTGACATATTTCATTATGCATGTATGTCGAGCAGCCGATTCTGCTTCATATTCGATTCGTGTCATTAGAGACGCTTTAGCAGAAAATGCATGTATTATATATGTAATTACGCTTTCTTCATAGGCATACTTAGATATTTCCTTCACCATGTCTCCCGATCAAGATCAGTACATATGGTGTAAGACAATTTCACATATCGAGGTCGGTACGGGATCGGGTGTGTTTCCTGTCTGACAAAGATGCCCGCCCAGGAAGACATCTCAGATCTTCATGCCGACGTTCACTTTTGGCTATTCCTAAATGTTGTGGATAGAAATGCTGCTATGGGCATATGTCTAATGCATTTGCTGCCATCATCGCTTTTCACCTGACTAGGAATCGCAAGACCCTCCGAACTTGAATCGCTCTAGTTACGTGACTAAAAATGGCACGTGCGGATAGCAGATGGTTGCTATGGGCAAGATGTCATTATTCAATGAAATTCATTATAATGTACTACGGTGAAATGAATGATCAGCATGACCCGCCCTCCCTAAATGAGAAAAAGGTCATTTTGGAGAAAAAGATTGTCACTGATCGAATTAGGTCCATCAGGGTGCGTAAGCCGCTCGACCTAATAAGGCCACCATCGGCTCGACTGATAAGGAGAGAGAGATTGGTTCATTCTTTATAGATGCCATTTAGTTCGAGATCTCTATGTGCATATGACATATGCCCATAGATGCATAATATTCTAAAGCATAATTACGTATATAATGAATGTCTGCATCGATATGTATCATTACGCTCCTACCTACAAGCCCTCTAACCTGCCAAGCAATCTCACCTGCCAAGCTGAGGCTGCCAGCACATTGTATCTAACCACACTGTGGAAAATCGATACAAGTAGCTAAACAACTTGTTATGCTTTACAAAGGCATCTCCGCCTAAATGGTTAGGCAAGACTACGGCACCTGGGAAAACATCACATTTACCAAACAAGACGTCAAGGGTTTAACTTAACCATTCGCCTCCTGCAGCCAAAGTGATAGTGGCTGTAGCATCCACCAGTAATGTGTGGAAGAGGGTAAGCTTTCTATATGGATAGGACGTATCAACACCTTTTACATCTTTTTAAGAGAATTTCTAAGAATAATATTGTGTTGGGTCCTGAGGACTAGGATGGACGAAGATCAAAACCTAAATGTGCCAAGGGTTGATCATCGAAGCCAGGGAAATAATGACGAAGGAATTTGAGCACTGATGTAGCTAATCGCCACCTTCATA
This sequence comes from Pinus taeda, assembly GCA_000404065.3. Classification (NCBI taxonomy): domain Eukaryota; kingdom Viridiplantae; phylum Streptophyta; class Pinopsida; order Pinales; family Pinaceae; genus Pinus; species Pinus taeda. Next base: position 7,732 of record APFE031360164.1, on the reverse strand, counting down.
GTCAATTCATTAGCGTCGTCACGTTCTACTCAACTAGTGGAAGTATCCACCGTTTTCTTTGTCTGTTAAGCCTCACAGCTATGGGACTTCCTAAATCAAACTAAAATCGTAGTTTATCAACCACTCACAAGACCACCAAGATCTTCAACTTAGCTCCCAAAGGTAATTCACCCGGCCCTTCCCCAACCTAGTAAAGGGGAGCGGAAGATAACAAAAGGGAGACAAGGTCCTAACTAAATCATAACACAAGAACTTCTGTCTACATCATAAGACAAGCTACCCATTCCATCTATCATATCAGTCGAGTCGATCCGATTCGTTCTTATCTATATATAACGCAAGAGAGAACTTATGACTTCGCAGATGGATAGGGATTCGAACACCCGGTATTCCTATCAATACTTCGATTTTCAAGGCTGACTCTTTCAACCGCTCAGAGATCCATCCCCTTCGTGCTTCGCCCACCCTATCTATCCACATGCTGGCAGGTAGGGGCTTATCCATGTGATTTGCTACGCTTTCCTTGCGCCTATCGGCGGAATCTATTGCCTACTGGTTAGCGAAACTTTTCTGGTAGTACGAATCGCTATGCTTCGCTTGTTTCTATATGATAATATGCACCTTGGTTATTGCACTCCCCGTGGGTAGTAAATAGCAAGAGAGTGAAGAACGAATGATCTTCCAAACAAAAAGAGTGATTGAGTCTGACTCAAGCGAGTGAGTGAAAGGCGTGGCAATAGAGCGAGTTCGACTCGCGAACGATCAACAAGTGAAGGACTGATCCTTTTGCGCTAGTACTATTGCGAGGCTGGTACTTGGCGGCTCACGAGCAACATATAGACTAAGGTTTCCCATCACCCCTTCACTCTTTTTTGAAGGCCCTTTCTATTCTCTTTCGTCTATGGTTCCTCCATAAGAACACTGAACTCCTAGCTTCGCAAAGCAGCTCTCCCGCCAGTCCACAGCATAGTGTGGAATTTGGATCGTTTCATCAAGCACCATTTCTTTTAGATATAAAGCTGTTCTGACTCTATTGGATCAAGTCATAATCTACGCCCTTTACTAGTATACTACTATGGGGAGAGACTAAGCTCTATTTCAGAGATTATACTCTCTTACTATGATTAACCCCTACTAGTAAGAAGTTGTTCCCGAGCCAAGTTCCCTGGATCCACTCTTAGTCGGGCCTAAATGAATGAATGAAGAAGGGGGTGGGCAACACTCTAAAGAAAGAAGCCTTTGTCCATTGGACAGCTACCGAACTGGCTTGCTTGACTTACTTTACTCGTCAAAAGCTGTATTATTATAAGACCTCTTGTCAGAAAGAAGGAAAGGTTATTGTAAAAGAAAGAATGCCAGCCGATGTCAAACTGTACTCCTAGTGTGAACCATATGATTTTGGGCAATTCAGAAGTGACAAGATTCGAGTGAACATGGTTTAGCCAAGATCCTATTAGAAAGCATACGTACTGGCTTGCTATCGAGGAACTGCTACTAAGCATGTGATGCATTCAACAAAGGATGACCTCTTTTCTTGCTTTGGGGTCTACTAAGACTCTCTTATTCATATGTGATTCCATCACTCACTGACAGGAATTGCTACTTTTGAGCCCGTTGGAAGTAAACCAATGGAGATACCTTTCTTTGGTTCATCACCCAAAATCTCTCTCCTAATTAAGCTAAATAGTCAAGCGAAAGAAGCCCGGCCACAGACACCTTTTTTTAGCCGACTCAACCAGGATCCACTACACGGCTAGAATCAGAGAAAGATTTAGAAAGAAACCTACTCCACTTTGATTCAAAAGGTTTGGAAGCCTATCTTATTAATAAGAAGAAAGGGGCAAAGGGGATGCGATCAATGAATGGATCAAAGAAGGACGTTCTATATATGTCATCCTATATAAGGGAAGAAGCCCGTTCTTGACTTACATGGATGAATGAAGAAGACCACCTAGGTAGACTTCCCGAGCTCTTGCTCTGCCTATCCTCCTACTTATTCTTTTGGGGGTCATAAAAAGATACGAATCGCCTACTCTTTAAAGCCCACCATTCTATATAATAAAATGAAAGTTGCTTGCCCTCACTAATAAAAAACAGAAATCCCTCCCATTTTGTTACCTACTTTTACTCATATCTTCGATATGCCTCAATACAAGACAAACATAGGAAAGGATATTCAATCAAAAACCGGGCTATCACCCTATCTAAGCGGGTTTCCCCTCCCCTCTACGGAAGTCATCTTTTAGTCTATTTTAGTTCCCGTGTCTATCGCTATCGCCCTATTCTCTCTCAATTGCCTATCTTTTATAGATGAGGGGGAGTACCTTAGCAGTAGCTTCCAACACTTAAGATTGACCTCCTCAAGTACCAGATATGAATGTTTTATGAATTTCATACGGGACTACTTACTTACCTAAAGTTCACTTCTGACTTACCAAATAAGTTTACTGAAGGAATTGGCCTAAGCATAGCTCTCTCTCTCAAATAAAAATGGAAAGAAAGAGATTCCTTGGATAAGTGGACAAATTCCTTTCATTTCTCCTTTAAGGCATTTGTCCTACTTATAGTATCAGTCCTCTAGCCTATCAAAATTTGTGTTTTTACTAACCAAAAACACATGCACTTTGTTGGAACTAAAAAAAAGTTATTCAATCCACTAGTGCAACTGAAGGAATTACCTCTTCTGAATTGGAACAAGAAAGAGCTCATAACCACTACTTGTGAACAACTCTCCTCAACGGAAGGTGCACCTACTGTTACTAGAACTCTAGTCTCTCTCAGGTCCAGTTTCGATCTCAAACTAACTTACTTTACTTAATAGGCCGGAAGAGAGAGATATTCAAAAAACCTGATTTCTTGTCCTGTCTTAAGAACCTGACTCAAAAGAGAAAAGAAGACCGAACTCAAAAAAAAGAAAAGAGATATCACTTTTGACGATTGAACTGCACTTTTATATCCAAATTGGAACTGGATTTTCACGTCTTTGGATCTTGCTTATAACCGGCTTTAACTCCACTTTCACTTTCATATCAGTAGCGTCGACTTGCACTTGCAATATCGAATTTCACTTTCCAGAATCCTTGCTCCTGGCCTATTGGTTGATGATAGGGTTCCTGTTGGTCCTGTTGGTAGAGTTCCTACCCTTGGCCTTGATTCCAGTCTCATCTCACATGCTAGCAAGTATTCTAGAAAGAATGACTTGGTTTCATGTAGCTATTATAGCTCCTCTCGCCTTTCTAACATGCCATGTGTTGCTAGGAAATGGCTAAGCCTTTTTCAAGAGGCCTTCACCCTGAAAACTAAACTAGACCCCGTTCCCTCTATGTCCATTCAATTTTAATCTAGCTGCATGAATGCACTATAAGACCGGGAATGCCCTCAATGATTCCTTCCTCTCCCATAAAGGCTTTCACCTGCACTAGCACTAGTATATGGTGATATCCAACTTGAAAGCACGAAGACAAACAAGCTTACCTTATTATTACATAAAGGGGGTAAAACCAAAGCTAAGAAGCTGACAACTACGAGACTGGGAGAATAGGAAAGACTTGGAATATAATACGTGCCTTCGTTCCGGCTATAGTCCATTAGCAAGCGAGTAGGGGAACCGTTCCTTCCATTCTGTAAGGGAATACAAGCATTATGGGGAGTTTTATAAAAGGAATATGAATACGACTCTTCCCAACTCAAGTCAAGCGAAGCATAGTGAGGAAGGAGGAGAAGAACTACTAGAGAAAGGCTAAGTGAAGTACTTCTCGGGACTTCTCTTTTCTTCTTTCAAATTCTTCTCTTCTTTTCTTTCTTATCACCGAATTTCCGAGCGTAGTCTGTAGTAGGGAGGGCCATTCTCGAAGGAGTTGGAGTAGGAACATGAAAAACCATTAGAATGGATTCTCGCAAGAAGTAGCATACTCATGTTGCCTGCTTTCGTTCCTTTCGTCTCAAAGGCCAGTTCAGTAATAGTTCAAATCCTTCTAACTGGCTAGTAGATTAAGGTGCCATTTCTGACTCCGGGCTACTAGTGAACGAAGTGTTAAAGTAGAGAGAGCTAGCATTCTGTACTCAGTCGGCCAAGCAAAAATCCAACTAAGCTAATAGCTCTAATTGTGGGATATCTAAAAAATATGCTCTTGTTTGTGGCCTTCCTGCTCTTCAGGGTAACTAGATTAGTTGCAATAGTCCTTATTAGTAAAATACAGCCTCATTGTTAATTGACTCCCTACTTCAATTAAAGCTCTCCCCCACCCCCTTTTTCCCTCTAAAGCCCTTCACTCCACTCATTTTAGCATTTATAATCAGACCAGGCTGAACTGGGAACGACATAGATCAAAGGGTCATTCATTAGCCCTACTAGTAAAGCATAGGAAAAAGAGGGCTTCATTTAGACCTTGCTTTTAGTTGTAAGGCTAGCTTTTGACTTATAGGGCGCTTAGGCTTAGCTCATCAAACAAGTGCGCCAAAAGTGGGAGGTGGAATCGTATTATCTTATAATAGGAGCACACCTGCTTCTAGCTCGTAGTTTCACTCTTGCTTTTGCCTTACCTTGAATTATATTAGTAAAGGGCGTGTTCTCATCTTTTGAAAGAAAGATGTACAGTGGCGGTCTTCTCGTCAATCTTCGGAGCTGAGCTAGGCGCTGGCTACAGGGCGACCGACCGAGACTCTTTTTTCTTTTTTTGTAGTAGTGTTGAACGTTTCCACTCAGCTCCGCCTCCCTTTTTTTCTCATTTTTTTAGGCGGGCTTGCTCTCATCTAAGAGAAAAGAGTGGAGCTAAAGAAGCCCAAAAGAGCTCCTATCTCTTGCTGAGTCCGGGCCCTCCAAGCTTCCAACCGAAACCGAATCACTCGGTCAGGTGGTTTTACGTCCTATCCCACGTAAGGGCAAGGTAAGCTAGATTTCACCGAAAGACTTGTTCGGAATTTCAGACAGATAGAAGTTTCAGTGATCACTTATGCAATTTTGAATCTCACCTTTCCCCATCTCCCTACGAGTGTAGGAGCCGAAAGAGATATGTGCATTATCCGCATTCAATTTCACATCACTCGAAGTAGTCAACATATCCACAGTCACATCCAGTCCGTAGGATGGCAAGCTAGTCAACGAGGACACGTCCATGACCGAAGGTCCCATAGGCCCACAGCCGAAGTCAAAGGTCTTCGTAGATGTGCTCCAGAAGCAAAGGGCTGCAGCGATCATCGAGCGATCCATGAGGATATTTTGCTTGGAAAATGGAATGCATTCCTAGATGCCAACATTCTTCCAAATCTCCACAATCTTGTCATCACTCTCCATACGCTCTACCCAGTTAAGCCATTCCTTTTGAGGTTTTGGCCATCTTATCACAATCACAGAATTCTACTGGAAGCACTTGGTCCAGTCTGGAGCCTGAAGGTTGAAAAAGAGGGTTTCTCCGGGATATTGAGGGAAGACTTGGTGGATGAGATCCGAGACTGGGCTTTCTTAAAAGCAAGGACCTAAGGCAGGAGCGGGGTGACTTTCGAAGGGGACAACGATGGCCATATCATATTCACCAGTTGGCTAGGGGTTCTTTGGTTTGGAAAGGGTGGTAGACAAAGAAGGGGATGGAGAAAGGAGAGTCAAAGAGGTTGAGCACAATTGGAAGAGAATTAGGAAAGGAAAGTATTTGACAGACCGGTAAAGGAATGAGAGATCCTCTTCATTCTTAGTGAGGCTTCCCTATTCAAGTTATCCCATAAAAGAAAGTGCATCTACGGTCAATAAGTTTCCTTCCGCTTTTAGGTGCCTAGCTCGAGAGGGCAAGAACTCTATAACATCCGATTTGGTAATTAAGACAAGATCCGATTCTCGGAAAGAGAGTCAAAGAGACCTGGCTTTCTACCCTTTGCCCCTTGGACAGACAGGATCGCCTTTCCTTTGAAAGGGCAGACAGGCTTGACTCACTGATTGGACAGTGGTACTGGAATGATAGCAAGCATCCCTTCTTCTCTTTACGATTGGTGTACTAAAAGTGCTTTATTTCATATGTATATCACACATCCGATTCTGGTTCATCTAGTCCTAATTTCGTTCTAACTGAGCTAGCTCGTGGCTTGGTCTTTAGTGACATGATCTTCCCTTGGGTGACTTTTCTGCCTATTGACTGACTCCCCTACATTGAAGTTGATTAGCTTTATTCTTAGCTACATTTTCTCTTCTCGATAGCCAGATAGTGAAGAAAGAAGGGCGGTCTCCATCCTTTTTCCTCATCAGTAAGTAAGTGCCGAGAGCTTGCTTGCTATTGAGCTACGGAGATTCGTTCCTCAGAAAAGAAAGAGTCTCCGTTATCTATGAAATTCTATTATTATCTTATTCAAAGGTCATTCTCCCTTCTCAAGGAAGTGAGCCACTCATCTGAGCCAGCGGATTCTAATTCTGCTGTGCCGGTGCGCAAGCACGCTTAGACTGCGATGTGAAATCTTTGGTCTGCCTATCATTGTCCATTAAGGGCTAACTCCGCTAAGCAAGAGGACCACTACTGATATTGACTGACCTGTTGAGAGGATAGCAGCAGGAGAAAGAAAAAAAGAAGTAGAGTTAGGTTATGTTCGTTTGTGTAAGCATCTCCTTCGGACCCTCGGTCGATTCGTCTGCTCATTCAGCGTATGATTCTTATCCAATTGCTTCTTCTGATAAGTCTTATGAAACGAATTCGGCTGGAGATAGGCATTCAGATTCGTTACTTGGCTTGGGGCTGATGAGGATGAGTTACTTCGGGCTCCTAAGGGTGAGGAATCCGTTGTTTTCGGATAAAATTGATATGTTAGTTCGGCTGATGCTTCAGGGAATAATTCCTCTTCAGCCGATTCAGATTGAGAGGGCACTCCTAAATGCAGCCGTAATCTTATCTTATATACGATAGACCACCAAGGGAATCCCGGATAAGATGGTTTGTACTTTCTTTTTCCGCTTTCTTGCCTTATTATTATGGGAGTACAATGTAGACTAGATAGTATTAAGCATTGGTGAAAACTTGAACCTTACATCAGTGCCTAGGGCCTACTGAAGCGCTGCAGATCCTAGCAAAGTCTCATGAATGAAGGCCTAAGTGATGCTCATCAGTCAGGACAGCGTCAAAGAACGAATAGATAAGTGGTTCAGTATAGTTTCTTGTATATATCAAAAAAAGATAATGTAAACTATATACCATATTTTGATGGTTGAGTGACGAAGGAGAAGAGAGATAGCGTTCCGACTGGCTAGCGATGAGGGGAAAACTCGCCCAATGTATGGTCCTAATTGCAACACGCCACCTACACACTACATAGGTTTAAGGAAAGCAGGATAATCCGGTTCCTCATCCCTCGATATAAAGAAGTTTAGAAGGCAAGAATGATGAGCATTCGGGCCTCTAAAGCAAGATGAAAGTGTCATGTTGGATAAGAAGACCTAAAAGACCAGTCAAGGGAATCAGGTCGGTAACAAAAGGTTAGAATTATTTTGAAGTTAAGTCTTCGCATGAATGATCCACTTTGCCACCGCTGACGTGACCATCTCCAAAAGATATGCCTCAATCTGTGGCAGATCCACTATTGTCGAAGTTGTTGTATTTGTTGGACTTGAAACCTCTAGCCAGTCACCAGGAAGCAGCCTTTAGCCAGAACCCTTTCTACAGGGAGGGCCATCACACATGAAATATCACACCATCCACCTCACCTCTAGCAAGCAGATCCATTCAACCAATATCCTTTCTCTCTCTTTGGTCGAGCAAGC
>APFE031360146.1:71373-160506 GCA_000404065.3 Pinus taeda | reverse complement strand
TTTTTAAAATTCATTACTGTTGTATGAATTAATTTTTATAAATTTAAAATAGTGAGTCTTATTAAAAGCAAGTAGAGGTGTATTGTGTAGTTGTTTTAATAATTTTTTGATAGACTTTGATGTATAATATATTTTTTTAAAATTTCATGAATATGATAATTTTATTGAATAAGTTGTGGAAAATAGTATAAACACAGTTTTGTCTCCAACAGCCAAGATGATACGCAACTAACATGTTTACTGAAAAATTTCTGCTATTCTCTTGTAATCTATAGGCGCCCAAAGCTCCTCATAGATGAGATTTCATTCTGTAACTAAATTTTACAATTCCAATTTAATAATCCTATCGACCTCTCTTTATACCTTTTGAGACAATTGCTAGTAGATTATTTACCATCATTATTCACTTATTTAAATTTTTTCAACCACATTATGTTTGTGTCAATTTAGACCAAATAATTTCTTATTGTGACCCAAATAAGTGGTTACATAACTTCCGATGAATTATTGGTTATAGCCAGTGAAAAAACACATGATTAACTCCAAGTTGATTTAATGCCAGTTATATTACAGGTAAAACAGATTCATCCACCTACAAGTCACTCAGGCAACACAAGCAGTTACACCGCATAATGCTCCATACCATGTCAACACCAGGGACCGCCACAGCAGTAGCAGCATTATGTAGTTGTAATTAGTCTCAACTTATATTGTGAATTACAATAAAGATAATACAGACAATTTGTCCAGTTAATCGGAATCTGAGGAATCATCGGCAGTTTGAAGGTTATTTAGCTTCATCAGACGGTGCTGTCTGACATACTCAAAGCATTGCCTCACAGTGCTCAATGTCTGGCAGTGAGTATCGAAATCGTTGCTCACATTTGAACCATCCTTCCCACCACTATGATCTGCAACATAATTCTCTATACAATGAACAAAATCTGTCCCGGATTTCAGAGCAACGCTTCTGGTGAGATCCTTCAGGTCTATGGGCTCCGCCTGCGATACTTTCTTGTGAGTCAATATCACCACAAATCGAAGCCCTGCAAGGCATCAACTCCCTTAACAATATTTTTATCAAATAATTCCGAACGTTAAGGACGACATACTTGTTTTTAATTAACCAGATTTCTTCGCCTCTGCATGGCGCATTATTCTTTCAGCCATCAATAGAATCAACAAAGTTTCGAAAAGTATCAAGATCCGAACCTTTTTAATTACCAATTTACTCAAAATATATATATATACACATTTGTTTCCATCATTTAAATATTATTAATATCATCTAAACATTCTAAACTATATTTAAAACCTATCAGAAAGTAAATAAGTAAACAGGAAAATGTCAAAATATCTGGCAGGGAAAAAAGAGTAAAGTCACAACATATAGGTACAAGGGCTAATCCAAATTGTTATTAGGAAAATGTTTTATTATTTAACTTAATTTATTATTTAATATTTAACTATAAATAAAAATAATCCCAAAATTAAAAATGAATTTTAATAATTTAAATTAAGTATGCATTTAATTCATAAACTTTCTTACCACTCCTTTACGTTGATAACATTAACAATTAACCTCTCTCTTACACCTACTTTGCTTTGATAACATTAACATCAAATTTCTTACAGAAACATACATGTATTTAAAAGAAAGAAAAATCTTGGCCAAGAAGAAAATTCTTATCCTCTCTCACCTTTTACTTGCTTTTATAGTTAAGGAATTTATATGTGATCCATAATATTGTTTAGAGAATTTTTGGCGAAATTATATAAATATTCTTTTGTCGACAAGTTTCGAACCGAACCAACCAATATTGTCCTGACCATGAACCACATTGGTTGATTCGAAAAACGTCGACAAAAAAATATTTATGTGATTTCGCGAAAAATTCTCTAAACAATGATTTCATAGTATTAACAATTAAATTTCTTAACCATATACATATTTAAAAGAAAGAAAAATATTAACCTAAAAGAAAATTCCTAGTCTCTTAACCGCTACTTTGCTGTGATAACATTAACGATTAAAATTCTTACACAAATGTACATGTATTTACAGAGGGCCAAAGTTTTTGCCAAAAGAACAAACAAAATATCCCAGTGAAAATTATCTTATTTCAATATGGCAATCTTGCAGACAACATGCATGCAGCAATTGTATATTTGTAAACTAATAAAATATCTGTGAGATCGTAGAGTACCTTCCTCGCGTATAATTCTCACTAATTCTGGCAATTTCTCCAAAGCAGGTCCTCCCATGTAACAATCCTGGGCTTTAATCACCAATATCACACACTCGGACACTGGGTAAACGTTCCTCCGCTTGGAACCATCGACTTCTGATTCATTATTTTCCATTCCTGCAACTCCACCTCTCAAAACATTTCTGATTGCATTGTCATCGATTTCCTCAGACGATGAGCTACACGGAGTGTCGATAATATTCATCAAAATTTTTGGGAATACCAGAAGCTTATTCCTCATTTTATGCACTCTCTGCACAGACGTTGTAACTTTGGCAGGGCCTGTCTCTGCTCGCATTATCAAGGGACCTTCCTCCTTGTACAGAACTCTGAAAATAGTATTGATAAAGGAACTCCTCCCGTGCTTCCGAAATCCAAGAACCAAAACAGTGATGGGATTTTTGGAAGAAAGCACCGCGGCTGCATCCCTGATTTGCTTGTACTGATAATCTAAAATGCGTTCCCTCGTCATCTTATTGTAACCGAAATACGCGGCGGCTGCGGCGGCAGTCCCTAAAAGCGGGATTATGACATTCATTCTCTCGACCAACTGATCCCTTCTCGCAGTGCAGACAATTCAGCTTCAACAAATAATTACTGAAAATGTAGCCAATTCAGCTTCAACAAATCATTCCTGAAATAAGGAACATCTTTTTTCGTTTTTCCCTGGAGAAGGCATATTATTTATTATAGTTAACGATTAGTATAGATTCCAATATTCCAAAGCAAAAGCCATTAGATTGATCACTGCATTTATTTATATTTTATTCCCGTTACTTCGAAATCAAGTATGCATCATATTCGGCCTGGCCAAAGTTTGACAACTGATATCTCTAAAGAATATCTTTTGGTGGTCAAAATACGTAGGAAAATTGCAAAGATAGGTTCAGATTTGAAGCTTAAAGCTGGTATTTTTCTTACTGCTTCTTAAATCATGTCCATGGATTGACAGAAAGGGAAAAAAACGGCGATTTATTTTGTTGTGGGCACATATGAGCAAATCACCAAAAGTGTGGTGTCTAGGAAATGGAATCCGAATAAGGCGATACAGAACAAATATGTCGGTAAACACGGAAAATGAAGAGAGTAAAGTTTGGAATATGATTTTTAAGGAGCAGTACATACATAAGATATTTACAATAAAGTCTATATATCAGACATTTACAACATAGTCTATACATTAGAGATATACAACATAGTCGTGTCATGTAATTCTGATATATATATATATATCAGATATTTACAACATAGTCTGTAAATTAGAGATATACCACAGATATTTACAATATAGTCTATATATTAGAGATATACAACATAGTCGCGTTATGATACTGAAACAATGGCATCATGTCAGGTCAGATTAGATCTCATCATGAAGCGTAATTACATATATAATTCTTTTATTGTTAGTCGAGCCCTCTCCTTAACAGTCGAGCGTTCGTTTCAATTTGACTTATTGGGTAGGGGCATAAGTCGAGTCACATAACGTACCTTGTTGGGGAATTTTTCTGGTAAAATCCCAAAAACAAACAAACAAACTGAACACAGAGACAATGATCTGTTTTTTCAGAATCTTTTGCACAGGGAAGCTTAAAAAAAAAAAATCTGAGAACAGAGTATTATACACCCATAAAAGCCTTTATATTCATTAATAAAAGACTGATACAAAATACATCATCTTCTTTCACTCAGAGGGATTCACCAAAACATTTCAAAAGAAATTACTCTGTCTCCTTTTACAAATAATTTTACACTGTTGTGTAAAATCTTCATTCACTGCTGTGTGGAAATTATGCATTCACCAAAAACTTACATTACACTTTTCACTGCTGTGTGAAAGATTTCATAGTTTTCACTGATACGTGCTTCTTTATTTTTCATTACATGCTCCCCGTGTGTTTTCCTATATTCACCTCTTCGCACTGTTGTGCGTTTCAAAACCAAAAATACAATTGACCAAAAAAAACATTACAATGTGTTTTAAAACAAAACTTACACCCGTGAATTTAAAATAATAAAATTAAAAACTATATGATATGTCCATACCTATTTTAAATTCGCCATGGAAATAAAAACATTAAAATTAAAAGTTTCGACCAACTTTTTAACTATCACAATAGCTTTGCATTAAATATTTTTACGGTGGTCAAACAAAACTTTTAGGCAATGTCAAAATTCATTTGTTGCAGGTTTGATGAAGTCCGACAACCGTTGATTTGCCTTCATAAAATCGAACGGTTCACAACAATATTGGGAGACCCTTTTGAGCCGAACTTTATGTCCCGATGGAAAGTGGTTTTGAAGACGTACAGTTAGACGCGTGGCCAAATTTTATTGCACCGGGCTCGCTTGTACGAAAACCACTTGCACACCAAAAGCGATCCGATAAACTTTGATGGTTTCGAGAATGGTTTTTAAAATTGCCGTTTTAACGCTGTTGCACGACAAGTTGAAACTAATCATACCTCACCTTGCCGGAGACATCCTCTCCATTTCGGATTTAATCCAAAGAACTATACATATATCGATTTAATTCAAAAAACTTACATACATCAAACATTTACAACATAATCTATACATCAAGAATATACAACATAATATAAAAATTAACACTGGAACCCAAATATAAAAATTATTATTAAACTCTCACCCAAAATATATGATTTATCAGGGTAGAGTGAAAGAATTAGTGCATGAGGTACTGCAGCTTCCATGTTACCTGTAATTCTCACTGTTTCGTGGGATCGTTGGGATGGAATTCAGATTTTTACGGCGATCAGACAGGGTTATTAGAGAATTTTTTTCTCGAAAGGCATTATTTTGTGTGAAGGTAGAAAAAATTATTTAACTCGGTTAATTAGCACAGTTATCTGTAACTCAGATATTTAGTACAATTGTTGAATGTGGTTTGACATCACTTAAAATAATCAGCTTTTGGTTTATAAATAGGCAGATTTTCATGGTAACTTAACCGATTAAAGATTTTGCTCTAATATCAAATTTAAAATCTTACTTCAGCATCAAAGGTGAAATTTAAAGTGAGTCAAATTTCACACAAGGAAAGTTTAAGAGCTCCTTCGTTATCATTATTATCATTATCTTATATCATTTTTAATCTCATATTCATATATATATATAATCACATATTATTTGCATTATAATTGAAGTTGAAGAGATTTAAAAATATATTTTTATTTTTATTTTTATTTTAATTTAATTTTAATTTTAATTATATATAATTTTAAGGATTAGTTTAATTGGTCGAGAATTAAATTTGAAGTTTTTTTATATTGTGGTTTATTGTTGTTGATCATGGGTTAAATTCTTTTTTATTGTGAGAGTTTTTTGATATTGTAGTTTATTGTTGTTGATCATGTGTTAAACTCTCTTTGATTGTGAGAGTTTTTTTATATTGTAGTTTATTGTTGTTGATCATGAGTTAAACTCTCTTTGATTGTGAGAGCTTTTTGATATTGTAGTTTGTTGTTGTTGATCATATGTTAAACTCTCTTTGGTTGTGAGGCACAAGTTCCAGGGTTTACCCAAAAGTGTGGGCCTTTCTACGCTTTCATTCCAAAATTAAAAGTAAAAATAAATAATATAATTGGTGATCTTCATGTTAAGAAGAATCATGTAAACTATGAGATTCAATGTTCAAATCTCTCTTGGGTCAAGCCAACAAAATACTACCAAACATAACATCAAATCTTCATTTAAAATAAATATTATTTAAATTAAATTTTGATAAACATCATTGTGTTATGAAGTATTGTGTAAACCATAAGATTCAATGTTCAATCCAGGATAAGCATCAAAACATTTGTTTCATCATACATATCTCACCTTACTAAAATTTAAAAAATCATAAAAATTAACTAAATTATAACTTTATCTATTTTTTTCCAAAGGGAAAAAAACCCTTAATTGTATTCAACTTTTAAAAAGGAACAAAATTACATTTTGTATATATGCTAAAGTAAGAGTAGCCTCTACACGTATGTGCATAAGAAAAAACTGAAAAAAATAAAAATAAAAATAAAAACTTGTGAATTTAAGTGTGGTATTAATCACTTAATGTCTCTTTGTTGCCTTTCTTTTTCTGGACTTTCTATCATCCCCGTGAGTTGGGGTCAACTGGAGCCATTTCCAAATCAATTCCAGTTAACTTTAGTGGGAGTTCTTTGTCTGAATCTTAACTGTCATAAACATGAAGTCTCTTTGTGCCCATAGTAGCATTCTCTTTTTGTGCCACATTTTTCTGTTGTTCTAGATCATGGATCTCTTTTGATTTTGTATCATTCTACTTGTGGGTTGCATTTCCATTTTGGACCAGAGCATCCCCTTCTTCTTGGTTTGGAGGGTTCTCTGCGTTTCTTCTTCGTCCTCCTCCATGAGGTAGGGATCAAAAGGTTGTCATCCTTTTATTTTGTGAGCCTACCCCTTTCTTCCTTTTTGGATTTGTGGCGTACATGCATGTGTTCTACGAGTGTCTTGTTTGGTACCATGATCGACATTTGAATCTTGTATTTTCATAATCCAGAAGTTGGGTCCAATGGAATTTTTTAATGTTCAATTAAATGTGATCATGTAGAACTTTACTTAGGTATATTTCCACATAGATTATGGAAAAAATAAATAATCGTTTCTTTGATCTTTTGAGGTCCATAAGTTTTTGAATGCTCCAAGGTGTTCCTAATTTCCTCTAGAAACCTTGTGGTGCCAAAAAGGAAGCGGAAGATTTAGTAGCCTCACCCATATTGACATTGTTAAGACCACCATTTTTGTGGCGTCGAAATATAGGAACCAAGGGATAATGAAGACCCTTGCATTTCCCCAAAACTAGGATCTGTATTTCAATTCTCTCTCCACATCTTCTTGGGTATCAAATTGAACAATAAGGAAAGATTTTGAGCAAAGGTGTATGTCTCATTTTTTGGTCAAAGTTGTGAAAACCCATTGATGCAAATCATCGATTTGAGCCAAAAACCATTGAATCTACAAATCATTTCCTTGGATTGAAGGACAGAAAAAAAAAAAGTTAAATTACCTATGTTAGATTTATCTCCATGGCTAGTGCTTTTTGTTGTTGTTTAACAATGTAAGCTCTAGTATTGTATTGTGGAAGATCTGATAGATTAGAGCCTTTTCCCCATGCCACATCCTTGTAGGAAATAGAGCCTCCTGGGTTTTTGGATCTTGAAGCACCCCCTTTTTATCTTAGATTCAATCCAATAGTGGAATTTCTTAAGATGTAACCCTGTAATTGAAAATAATCTTTTAGTTGTTTCCCTTCATAAAGAATATGTTGTTTATCCACAGGATGTCACAACCATTTCTCTATCTTTTTCTTGATATTTGTCACATAATCCAAACCCAAAACCCAAAAAAGAAATGACCTCATTAATATACTTCATAAAGATCTGGAAATTTCCCCCCTAATTCAAACCTTCAAACTAATATATAAGTAAAACCTATATAAATTTTAAAGAAACATGTAACAAGTTTACTAACCATAATTATTCACCTCCACTTTATCATGACATTCTTAATACGTAAATAGGATTTGTTATAATATCATGGGACAATACCATGGATTATAAATACCACATGCCCAAAAAATTATAACTCATTTACTATGACACTTGGCCATATGACCATTTTTTAAATTGATGGATTTAATTAAAAGGGGAAAGGGGAATAACTGCTTTGGAGATAAATCTCAACCTTTGATTTATGTACACTTCTAATAATATTCTAAAATATTCTATGGAAGTTAAATCTTTACAATCCACCTAATAATTATTTATAATTAGATTAAAATTGTGGAAGCTCTATTTCAAAATAGACGTAGTTGTGACATGATATTATTAACTGGGGAGATTCATAACCTGTAAACAGGTTTTGTTACAACACCATGGGCCAATACCATGGATTACTAATACCACATGCCTAAAAATCATAACTCATGTTCATGTGACATTTTTTAGTTAATAATTTAATTTAAAGGATACAAAAGGCACAATTATTTTTTAGAGAAATATTAACCTTTGATTTGTGACTATTATAAAGAATATTCTAAAATATTTTTTGGAGGCTAAATCCATATCATCTACAATTAAATTAAAATTCTGGAGGTCATATTCCAAAATAGAAAAGCCTTGCTGGAAACAATGTTAATACTGGGGGGGTGAATCAGTATTAAGTCTAATTTAAACTTTTCTGTCAATTTATATTCAACATTCAAAATTGGCATTAACTACATGAGAAACAATTAACAAATCATGACAACAGTCATATCAATAAACACAAGAACACAAATCATGAGCAGCAAACATTTGAGACACAGAGGTTTAACGTGAAAACCCTTCCAAGAGAGAAACCACCAACGTTTGTTTGTTATTTGATGTAAATAAGAGTTCCTACTTGTTTGTGATTCATCACTCATGGGAAGCACCAGCTCCCTTTGATTGTTTGATAACACCCACTAGTAGGAAGCACCAACTCCCTTCTTTTGTAGACACCTTATTAGCTTACCAGAAGCACCAACTAAAGCACTAAATTCATGGATTTGTTGAAAGCACTAACTTACAACTCCTTGGATTTATGCATGCGCATACTTGCAGGAGACACCAACCCCAAATCTCTACTCAGAAGTCCAACCTCAATCAAAATTACCTTGCAAATTGTAGCCTTCAATCACATTGGCCATCCCTCAGTCAGTCCTGGATTACTCCAAATTTCTTTTCTTAAAAACTTGACATGAGTTTTGTGTTGTAGGCCCTCTTACTACAAGTTGCTTCCTATTGACTTCATCTCACTATCTAGGAAGTTGATCTAGAAACATTCTTCAGTACCTTGGAGCCTGCATGCCTTAATAGCAAGTTTTTCACCTTTGATGACAGATTCTCATCATTGACCTTCGATTAAATGATTTTATGAGTGTTCGACTTCAGGACATATTTTCACACTTCATAGATTGTAATAGAAGTACCTTGAGAACCATTGTCATTATTAGTAGTTTCTCTCGCACTTGTTAACAGTTCATATAATTGACTGGTAATCAAGTGGTTTCTACCATGTTCAACTAGAAACATTCACTCACATGGTTAGATTCCTACTACGGATCGAGAGATGGAGATCAAGACCCTAGGTATAGTTTCTTCCATCTAGGTTGTGTGGAGTTATTAAATATTCATGATTGTAAACATAGATCCATTAATGGATACCTCCATATTGTGTTGTCTATGACATGGGTCTTCAAATTTATTTTCATACTAATTATTTGAGACATTTATGCTATGAGTATGGGAATTCATACCTCAGCGATGATTATATATTGCATTGTAACATTTGATTGATTGTTTCAGGTCTCCAACTATAGTCTCTAACCTGAACCTTGGCATGATAAAGCGCTTCAGTCCTCAAACACCTTTTCTGACTTTTCACTTTAGGGGGGAATTTGTTACACATCATTTTGTCGCATTAGGAAAATGACCTTCAGTCAATATCTTTCGCTATCCATCAAAGTGTTCCAAAGCATCCCCTTGCAAGGCTAAAACCTAAACAATCCCGAAGAGAATGAAATTCCAAGATTACAACACCCAAAAACCTATTTTTGATTGCTTGTATAGTTCCCTAGTCAGTTTTTTCTCATACGCAGAAGAGACCATTAGAGTCAGCGCAAAAGTGCGGTATGTCTTGCATTGTGGCTTGCGCACATGACCCAATGCAAGTAAAAAATAAAAAGTAAAGTCTCGAAGCTTTTTTAGTCAAATATTTCCAAACTAATAGTTTTGATTTAATGCTTACTCAAGCCTAATCCCTCCCATCATGGAGCTACTTCCCTCTCTTTTTGGATCCCCTATCCCATCATTTGTGGATCTCATCCCTTAGCAAGAGATCCCAAACTCCCTCCTCTTGGCCTATAAATCAAACACAGGCCAAAGGGTTGAGGAGGACCACTGAAGGTAGGCTTATGCTGCAAAAATAGCTCTAGAAGGCTTTTCATCCAAGGAGATGGTTGGAGGTTGTGGGAAGAATCTTGTAACATCAAGGCAGTGAGGTTATAAGTTTGTTCTCCTTTTTATTCAATAAAAAGTAATTTTTCTTTCCTAATAACGTCTATTTTGATATTGTTTCTGAGATTCCTTTATCACTCACATTGTTTATGATTGGTTATTGATTCAATTTATGATAAATGTTGAGTTAAAAACTTCATTTATACTTGTTTCTATATACTAGATGCTTTGATCCTTTGTGTGTTTATGTCGATGCCGATCTCCTTTCGGATATCATGGAGATGTGCTGGAAAGCACTGGAATGGTCTCTAAAGCATCGAGGAGAAGCCAATTGTGGAAGGAATTGAAAGGAATTTAATAGGCATTTCGTTAAATGGTAAGTGATTTCTCGCATATTATTTGTTTTAATCAATCATAAGCTAAGGAAAGGTAGCAATTATTTTCTTATTTGTTACTAGATTTTTTTTTTAGATCTAGGGAGATCTGTCTTGTCTACAAGAAGGATTATTCTGCCTAACAAATTAGCAACTCCACTGGGGAGCGTCTCGTTCTCCATCATCTCCTTTTTTTTACTTTTGATCCTTTTTTTCATAGCCCTCTGTGAGTGCTTGATCCAAACTTAAATAAGAACATAAAAAATTATAGATATAACCATAAATACCGAGTTTCAGTAGAAATAAGACTTCATTTCATTAATGTCAAATACTGAAATATGTTTACAAAGAGAAAGGAAATAAAACTAGCTCGGGTGATGGTAGCTTATCTCTGAGGAGAGATGTAGCGGCTAGATACCTCTTAATTGTGTTACAATGAAGCTCGAAGGAATATTTATTATTTAGATACAATGGAAAACCATAAACATCCCAAAACCCAACCCTAGGAGATGAAGCACCAAAACTATTGGCCTTGTTTGGGTGAATTGGTACATCAACTTCCCGGGGTCGTAACTTTGTCATACGATCTATGTTTGACATGCACAATACCTCATTAGGAAGATCTATTTGAGGACTACAACTTTCAAGTGGCCAACATTGGTCAAAAACCAATTATGGCCCATTTTTTCCCAAAAAACCATCGTTTAGGGCATCAAAACGACTCTCAAAAGTTCAGGACCCAAAAAATTGCCAAAAATAGTAAATTGTGCTACAATTAAGGAAACTGAAAAATTGAAAGAGATAGTGGTGGGGGTCTTAGTCGTATAGGATGGTGGCCACCAAAATCCACCTGGATCAGTACCCCACCCTTAGGAAGTAGTGGTCCCCATTATGTTGAGTGCCTCCATGAGAAGGGGAAGCTTCTGCTGAACTTGGTCCCTGGTGAGTCACTTACCTTGGTGTAGGAGTTGGCTCGCTTTGACAACCCAATATAGTTGGATCTTCTGCTAGTGAGTGTTCTTGATCTGTGTGTCCATAATCTAATCAGTTGTGGCATTTTCCATGCAATCTAGGTTTAACTCTGTTGGTGTGAGTTGTTCTGCAATGTCTGATGTGTCCAATAATGGTGGGAAGTATGGTCGAAAGCGGTCCACATTGAACATTGGGTGCAGGCCAAGGAATTGGGGAATGCTAAGATCAAAATCATTGTCTCCCACAACCTTGGTAATGGTGTAAAGACCATTTCGAAGTGATCTAACCTTCCGATGGGCTCTAGTAGGCATTTTTTCTGCAAATGCAACCAAACTTTGTCACCCACCTAAAACTTGTGTGGCACCCAATGTTGATCATGTCACTACTTGTACTTTGAATTTGACTTCTCCAAGATGTCACGAACCTGCTGGTGGATGTATTGGATGCATTCAATAAATATGGTCATTTTATCAACCTCAGACAATACATGTGTGGATTATGTCTCTGTAATCGCATGAGGCATGACAACATCAATCGAACACAATGGTTGAAATCCTAGACCCACTTGAAAGGGATTGCGACCAGTCTAGTTATGGAGAGCTCTATTATAATTTTGTTGCACATGGGGAAGAATCTCATCCCAAGTTCATGGATGCTTGGAGTTGTACATGTGGAGTATGTGCACTATCATCCTATTGATGACCTTCATCTGGCGATCAGTCTGGGGATGGAAGGCAGTCAACTTGGTGAGCTTAGTGTCCAATTGATTTGAAATGTTGGGAAAACTTGTTAATGCTATGCAAGCTCCCTCATCAGTATTAAAAACATGTGTTTAGGATCGTCTCAAATTAACCAAATGTGAGGAATTTGTTTCAAGTGTTGAGTGTCTTTTATGAGAAATTCATGAGATTAATTAATTGTTTAAAACACATATACAGCAAGTAAAATGTAGAGAATTAAAACACAAAAAACTCATAACACAAAGTTGATAAAGGAGTTCACCCCTCCTGGGCTACATCTCGTTGGACCTGCTTCAATGGTTAGGCCCTATTTGGATTAATGGCCAACTCTTTGATTACATGCACCTGTAGTGCTCCAATGGATTTTCAACTTGATCCATTAGATTCAGAAGACCCAAAAACCCCAAAAATGACTCTCCAAGCTCTGCAATTGGACTTCAGCTAATCTAGGCTTGACCTCCTCTCTTGGTGGCCCTAGGCTTCCTTAAACTTCAACGTAGAAAAATCACATACAAAATTACCTTTCTACCTCTACAACCTATTCCATTATGTTCAGAGCATCCAAATCATCTAGGAACGACTCTTTCTGAGCCAAAATTGGTCGAAAAATTCCAAAGTTATGGCTTCTTTCATTTCTCCTAGGAAATCTCCACTAAATATGGAAAAACTCTAGTTAACTCCATCAAATTTGGAGTTAGTTCCAGATTTAGAAGACCCGCCAAAAGCTCCACTAAACTAATCCTAAATTAGTTAATGATAAACATGGACTAATTAGTGTTAAACTGATTAGCGCATTAATCTGGCAGTTAGCACTTAATGCTAGCGATTAAGGGGTTGTTGGTCACATGCTAGCAGTTAGTGTTAACGGCTACCTAGAGGTTAATGCTACCTAGCAGTTACATAACTGCTAGTGGTTAGTGTTAGTGCATTCACATGCAGCGGTTACCGTTAGTGCCCACCTCCCAAACCGCCACATGTTACACATGAAATAGAAAGCACAACCATTATTTATTAAGAAACATAGTTGTGGTGTAGCAGTAGCACGTATGGCTTGTGCGGGTGAGGTCATAGGTTTGACTCCCCGACCTACCAAAAAAAATTTGCATGACCTTTGAGAGGGCATGTGGCGACCTCCTATCTTGCCATGTGTCAGCCTCTCATTGTTCCTCCCAAAGCACCATTGGCCAATCCCATACAGACACTTGTCATGATCTGGTTGGTCCACCTATGGGAATATTTTGATAGTATTCCCTAGAATATTCTTTTTGTTGACTGGGTTGTATGGATGCCTAGTCAGTATCCCAGTCACCATGTACCAAAATTTGCTTGTTTGATCAAACGATCAGAACGCGATATCTTTTTCATACGAACTCCATTTTGAGTGAAACAAGTTGTGTTGGGATTGTATCACGAAGATGGATGTTATCCTTTAGGTTTTGATCAATTCCGAGCACTTTGATTTTTTGAGCAAATTTTTGCCCCTAATCCAGATTCCAATCACTCCTTCCCACTGATAGGCTTTTGGATGCACAAAATGTGGTTATCTGATGAGAGCTGAATACTCTTATCCTTCCCAAGTTCTATCAACTGATTCTACTTGGAAAAATCTCCATGACAACCATCACTGATATGCCTTGCCTTGGAAATGGCTTGGCACTTCAACCAATGTTCTCCTTTTGTTGTTGACCCAATCCAACACTTGTTGGTTGCTTGTTGATTAAACACCCTATTGTACCAAAGCGGTCCCTCGATGATTGGAAAGCTTATTGATGGCCTTCCCACTGAGAATCATGTTCCTCCTTTGCAACACATGCATTTGATGCAAGTTTCTCCTTGGAAACCACTTTTCCAAGTTAAGCCCATCTGAGTGAACTACAGCAATGAGTTCCAATATCAGTAATAACAAGAAAATAAATGACCATTCTTTTACCTCCATGGTTCCAAATTCCACATTTGGAAGAATGAATTTGCCATTTCTTTTGCTTCTTGGCGTCAACACATCAAACTGCATTGTAGACCATTTGATATTTTACAACGGCTGCAAATTTTTTTGGCATTTTTGTCCACTTTCGCTTCTTGATTCCATCATCCTCCATTATTAACATGTTGTGCATGTCATGATTTGAGAATGAAGGCTAATCATGAGCCTTTTTCTCAAGCGTAAACCTTCCAAAATCCTGCGACATCTTGTCACAAGAAACACCATTAACCTTGAAAAACACTCATGCAAGAATATAACTTGACGACCTCTTCCTTTTGCTTCTTCAAAGCAACAAATGTCACATCATGTGAACATCGCCATGTACTCTTACATCTTGGTGTTTAGTCGATGGTTTACTAAACACATGTCAACAAAACATGCTTCTTCAAACAACTGACTTTCAAGTCAAGCAAAAACATGTACAACAACTTGACGATTTATAGCAAGAATTCCACATTCTCATGAAACAATTCATCACATATCCCTTTCATCTTTGGAGACAAAATAAACTCTTCCAAGTCGATATAACATACATGTAACAATCAATCGACCACACAAGACGACACTCATGCATGTGAAAATGATCAACATTCTCAAGTTGACAACATACATGTTAACAAAGAAATCAACCAACACAAGTCAATCACTCATGCATGTTAAAGCACAATGAAACTATTAAAAATTCCACTGTTCACACACACAAACTCTCATGCGTGTATAAGAATTCTCAACTCTCTCACAAGTACAATCACAAGTACAATAATCCTATTGGTATGTACGAGTACTTAAAGAGCTGAAATGACCAAATTTGCTACAATAAAGTGAGTCAACATACTCCACTTTCGAACACCTTCCTGGTGTAAACATGCAAGTTCGAGAATGGAACATGCATGCAAATTTTTAGTTGCAAATTGCCATCTTTGCTGCATCTAAGTAAATCAATGTAACCCTACTTTCCCAATATCTTGCTTCATGCAATATGCAGCATAATTTTTGGAGAAAAGAAATGCATCCAAATAACAAGGAAATATTTGCATCAATTATCAAAAGAAATGCAAGGCCTTAATTGGTTAAGAAATCTAACCATCTGTTTCCAAACCATTTCAATGGCGCTTCTTTCAGTTGCACTTCATCATGTGTATCATCCTAACCCACATCAATTATGTAATCCTCCTTTCCATTCTTGCCAAAATCTCTCTCCACCTTATTCAAATGTCGTGGATGACTTGTTGGATGCAAATTCCAACACTTGTCTACAAGATGGCCTTGCTTATGGAAATGAGTGAAAAATAATTGCATCTTCTTGTCAACATGGTTTCCATTATCAAATGGACCTTTGGCTTTTTGTCTCTTTTGTTTTGAAATTTTCCTGTGTATGTCTATCCTCTTCCAACACCTCGAAACAGTATGGTTATTCAAACCACAAAAATAACATGTAAATTTTCTCCAAATCTTATGTGAAGATTTACCATGTTTATCATAATCAAAATAAACTTGATTAAAGGCAGATTTATACCTTGCACATTCACCTTTGTCGCATTCTTGAAGAGGTGAATTTGATGAGGTAGTGGCTCTCTTCAGAATACCAACAATGGTTTCAATGGCCTTAGATCTTTCAACATACTCTTGTTTTCCATTTCCACTAGTTTCATGCTTATGAGCATCTTCTTACAAAGTGGGTATAAAACTTTTGCATTCCTCATGAACACAAACTTCACAAGCTTGAGGTAATGAACATGTAATGAAAGTCCTTCTTAGAACACCTTCATGTGCCTCCTTGTCTTTGGAGCATTCTCCATCATGTTGTCCATAACCAAGACCCAAATACCTAGGCCTTTCCTCAACAACAATTGGCTCAACTATGCCTTGTGCATGTTTTCCTAACCCTTTACCTTCATAGTCTGTCTTCATCATTAATTTGGACCCTATTCCTCTAGTGTGTCTTTCAAACGCACCAAAACATTCATTTTGAGAGGAAATTGAAGATGAACTTGAATTTCATACCTCATTTTCATGCACATGCTTGGCTAGGGTTTCCTCGGCATCGTGGAGTTGAATCTCCATCTCATGTATCTTTTCAAGAAGCTCTTGCTTCTCCTCCTTCATGGCCATCAAATTCTCTTGAAGTATAGTGTTCTCCTTCCTATCTTCATACAGATATTGCACCATATCTCTCATGATGATAATATTTTGCAACATCTCTCCATCAAAGAGATTTGCTAAGGAAGATGGATTAGAAACATCACTTTTTGAAGTTTCCATCACATAACTTGCACACAGTTAAATTCTCCTTGCACAAATACAAAACCAATAGCTAATTTGCTAGCTAATATTGGCAAACCATCTCAAGATTAAAATGAGCAAACACTGGCTCTAATACCAACTTGATCTGAAATGTTGGGAAAACTTGTTAATTCTATGCAAGCTCCCACATCAGTATTAAAAACATGTGTTTAGGATCGTCTCAAATTAACCAAAATGTGAGGAATTTTATGTCAATTGTTGAGTGTCTTTTAGGAGAAATTCATGAGATTAATTAGTTGTTTAAAACACATATACAACAAGTAAAGGTATAGAATTAAAACACGGCAAACTCATAACACAAAGCTAATAAAGGAATTCACCCCTCTTGGGCTACATCTCCTTGGACCTGCTTCAATGGCTAGGCCCTCGTTGGATTAATGTTCAGTTCTCTTAATACATGCACCTGAAGTGATCTAATGGATTTGTAACCTGCTCCATTGGATTTAAAAGACCCAAAAACCCAAGAATTGACTCTCCAAGCTCTGTAATTGGACTTCAGGTGATCTAGGCTTGACCTCCTCTCCTGGTGGCCCTAGGCTTCCTTAAAATTCAACATAGAAAAATCACATACAAAAGTTCCTTTCTGCCTCTGCAACCTATTCCATTGTGTTCACAGCATCCAAATCATCTAGGAATGACTCTTTCTGAGCCAAAATTTGTCGAAAACTTCCAAATTTATGGCTTCTTTAGTTTCTCCTAGGAAATCTCCACTAAATATAGAAAAACTCTAGTTAACTCCGCCAAATTTGGAGCTAGTTCCAGATTTAGCATACCCACCAAAAGCTCCACCAAAATAATCCAAAATTAATTAAGGATAAACACAGATTAATTAGTGTTAAACCTGATTAGTGCATTAATCTGGTGGTTAGCACTTAATGCTAGCAGTTAAGGGGTTGTTGGTCACATGTTGGCAGTTAGTGTTAATGGTTACTTGGCAATTATGTAACTGCTAGTGGTTAGTGTTAGCGCATTCACATGTGGCAGTTACCGTTAGTGCCCACCTCCCAAACCGCCACATGTTACACATGAAATACAAAGCGCAACCATTGTTTATTAAGAGACATAGTTGTGGTGTAGTGGTAGCAAGTATGGCTTGTGCGGGTGAGGTCACAGGTTCAACTCCTTGGCCTGCCAAACAAATTTTTCATGAACTTTGAGAGGGCACGTGATGACCTCTAGGCATGCCATGTGTTAGCCTCTCATTGATCCTCCCAAAATGCCATTGACTAATCCCATACAGGCACTTGTCACGATCTGGTTGGTCCACCTGTGGGAATATTCTAGGAATATTCAAGGGAATATTTTTTTTGCTAACTGGGTTGTACGGATGCCTAATCGGCGTCCCAGTCACCCTGTACCAAAATTCTCTTATTTGACCAAACGATTAGAACACGATATCTTTCTCATATGAACTCTGTTTTGAGTGAAACGAGTTGTGTTGGGATCGTATCACCGAAATGGACACTGTCATTTAGATTTTGATTGATTTCGATCACTTTGAATTTTTTAGTAATTTTTTGCCCCTAATCTAGATTCTGATCACCAATAGTGTCTAGAGGCTTTACCAGAGTGTTCTTAGGAACTTACTATCCCAATCTGATATAATGGTCAAAGGGATCCCAAAATGTACTAACACTCGTTCAAAGAAGAGTTTGGCAAGGTCCTCTGCTATGATACTCTTCTTGTAGGCTACCAATATAGCCATCTTAGAAAATCTGTCCACGACCACAAATACATAGTCATCACCATGCTTGGTAGAAAGGAGGACAAGCATATAGTCCATGGAGATGGATTCCCACAGTTGTTTGGGAGTAGGCATAGGAGTGTACAAGCCTTGCTTATTGATGGTTGGCTTGGTGATGGCATAGGCAGTGCATGATATGATATATTTCCCAACATCTAGTCAGATTTTTGGCCATTAAAAGTATTTTTGTAGTATAGCAGTAGTTTTCTCCACACCAAAGTGTCTTGTGACCTAACTATAGTGTGCTTCCCAAATCAGCTTGGCATGCTCAATTGAATGAACACAAAGGTGGCCTACGTAGCATAATAATGCGTCTTGGAGGTGGAAATCAGGAACTTTCTTTCCATATACTAGCATATGGTATGTGGAGGTGAACTTTGGATCATTTTTGTATAGTTGTCATCATCCAGAGTTCTCGTGGCCAAAAGAGTTGAGAATAGTAGTCAGTGTTGCAACTGGGGGCCGAATGAGGTAGTCTGCAACATGATTGGTGTTGCCCTTTTTATATTTAAATTTCAAGTGTAATTGTTACAGGTATGTAGACCACTTCTGATGGTGATCATTCTACAACTTCCCTTGTGTGTGTAAACTAAAGAGGTCGGTGATTGGTGTGGATGACCGTCTTCTTCCCTAGAATGTAATGCTTCCATTGCCGGCAAGCCTACACGATGGAATACATTATTTATCATAGGTGGGGTAATTTTGAATTGTATCATAAAGTGTCTCACTATGATAGGCCATTGGATGCCCGTGTTGGGTGAGGACTACACCAATAGCATAGTCAGAGGCATCTGCCTCAATTTCAAATGGTTGTTGCAGGTATGGTAGTGTGAGTATCGGTGCAAAGCAAAGGTGGTGCTTCAACTCTACGAACGCCTTTTGTTGGGACTCAAACCAGGAAAACTTTGCTTTCGCCCCACCCTTATTAATCTAACTCAAAGGCCAAGTGATATGGGAGAATCCCAATACGAACCTCCGATAAAATTTTGCAAGGCTCAAAAAGATGCGAAGCTCTGTTAAGGTGGTCAAGGATGGCTAATCCTGAATGAATTGAATCTTAATCCGATCCACATGCATGCCACGTTCATCTATGATGTAACCCAAATACTGGACCTTGCTCATGCCAAAGGTAAATTTCCCTAAGTTGGTACACAGTTTGTGCTGCCGAAGGGTTTGAAGGACTTGTCAAATGTGTTGCAAATGTTCTTCCCAACTCTTGTTAAACATGAGGATGTCATCTAGAAAAACAACCACAAATGAGTTGGTGAAGGGCCACAAGGTGTCATCCATTAGCCTCATAAAATTAGCAGGGGAATTTGCTAACCTAAAGGGCATAACCAACCATTCAAAAATGCCTTCCTTGGATTTAAAGTCAATCTTCCATACATTTGTGGGCTCTACTGGAACCTGGTGATAGCCATACTTCAGATCGATCTTGTTGAAATACTTGGTCCCCTTTAGTTTGTCCAAAAGGTCATCAATTTATGGGAATGCATACATGTTCCTGACAGTGATTTTGTTTAGTGCCCGATAATCAATGCAGAGTCTCCAGGTCCCATCCTTCTTTTGTACAAGTAAAATCGGGCTCCCACAAGGTGAGGAACTTGGTCAGATGTGCCCTTTTTGTAACAACTCTTGGATATATCACTTGATCTCTTCATTTTACATAATGGAGCGGCGATATGTCAGCCCGTTGGGTAGAGGTGCTCTAGGAGTCAGATAGATCGAATGCTTGGCCTAATAGTGCAAGGGTACCCCTATGGGTGAAGAGAAGATGTCCATGCATTATTCCACGACCATATTCACCTGCTTCTGCTGTGTAGAGGAACCCTTCCTGGGGCCATGGATGTGACTATCATCTTCCCCTTTGAGATCGAATCAGAAAGAAAAAAAAAATTCCCAATCTGGGAGATGATATTATTGCATTGCTTAGCGAAGATCAAAGAGATGGTGATAGGCGAGGCTACCTCTAGTATCCTGTATAACTTATTACCCAAAAAAATAATAACAGTGCAAGGTCTAGACTTGTATGCGGCATGTCACTTCCACAAGTATGGTTGTCCTAATAATACATCAAAAACTCCAAGAGGAGCAATGTCACACAGTACCCCATCCATGAAGGGCTTGATGTTGTAGGGAATGCGACATTGTTGGCTGACATGAAGATCTCGTCCTTGGTGAATCCACACGATGGTGTATGGATGTGGATGTGTTGTAATCGGTAGGCTCGGCCACTTTACAACCTCTATTGAAATGAGGTTCTTTTGGCTCCCACTGTCGACAATGAACTATAGCAAAGAACCCTTCACCCACATTTTTTAGTGGAAGAGGTTTTCCCCCTCCTCTGGATCTTCAGGCTCAATATTCTGGATCTTGGTGGTTGCCACAGTGGCACTAGGCTTCATGTCAATGATCTGCTTCCCTTTATCATTCCCCTTGTCAGGTTTTGACTCAGAGTCGGAACATGCGTCTGATTCAGAAGCCTTCAACTTGGCCACCAATGACTGCTTGGCCCGACACTCACTTGTGTTGTGAGTGGAGCTCTTATGGAACTCGCACCAATTTCCCATGTCCTTCTTTGTCTTCATGGTGTTGTTCTTTACTTGTAGCTACGTCAGGTTATCCTGGATTTCCCTGCCTTGGCTTTGTCCTTTTCTCTGTGGTTTTTGGGCACCTTTCCCCTGCTTCGAATTTGCAGATCCAAAGTCTCAGTTTTTTTGTTTAAACTTATGCTCAATCTTGACAGTGTATCAATACATCGTGTCAAGCAAAGATATGCTTAGGAACTCCATCTCATCCTAGATGTATCTATGTAGATAGTCACGATACTTGAGTACCAAATTCTTCTCAAAATTCTTGATACCCAACTTCGTGCGAAGGGTATGAAAAACATTGGTAAACTCTGGCACGACTTGGTCCCTTCCCTATCGCAGCGTGGTCCACTTTATGTATTTATCCTCATAGCTCCCAACAAGTAATACTACTCCTTGATGGCATCCCAAAATGAATTCCAAGTGGGTGCGGTGGAAAATAATGAGGTTGTACTTCCATCCTTCTTCTCACAGTATGTTTCCCACAAGTCCTTGACGTGGGGGTCGGCTTTGTGCAAAAGTAATATTTTCCCAGCTGGAAAAATCATGAACAGAAAAATATCCTTCTAGCATATTTAACCATTTATTTATGGCATCCGCATCTATTTAACCTTCAAATATGGAGATGTCAAAGTTAACTTGTATCTTTATGGGTGTGGCACTTCTAGAGTAGCTGCTGGAAGGAGATGTGTCGCCTTTAGGTAGTCGTTGAAGGATCTGGGAAAATTTGTCCATCATCATGTTCCTTTGCCGCTCGAGGGCTTCTTTGAGTAAGATTTTGAAAGGATCTCTTGCCCCCTCATCTTTCTTCTCTTCCACCATGGCATGCCATTGGGATTTGCAAGGCTAATCTTGCAAAGGTTTGAACAGTTCGAGCCTTAACTCCTTATACCCCGACCTCATTGGGGACATGCAAAGAAAAACAGAGAAAGAGTAGACCGCTCTAGTACCATTGATCTGAACTTAAACAGGAACTCGGAAATTTACAGATATAACCATAAATATTGAGATGCAGTGGAAATAAGACTTCATTTCATTAAAATACTGAAATATGCTTACAAACAAAAAGGAAATAAAACTAGCTCGGGCGATGGTAGCTTATCTCTAAGGAGAGATGTGGTGGCTTCATGCCTCTGAACTGTGTTACAATGAGGCTCAAATGCCTATTTATTATTTAGAAACAATGGAAAACCCTAAACATTCAAAAACCTAACCCTAGGAGATGAAGCACCAAAACTATGGGCCCCATTTGGGTGAATTGGTACATCAACTTCTCGAAGTCGTAACTTTTCCATACAATCTTCGTTTGACACACACAATACCTCATTATGAATGTCTACACAAGGACTATAAGTTTGAGTGGCTAGATTTATGTTGGCCCTGGTTTTACCAAAAAATGTCGTTTAGGGCCTCAAAACAACTCTGGAAGTTCACGACCCAAAAAACTTCCAAAAATAGTAAAATGTGCTACAATTAAGGAAACTAAAAAAAATGAAAGAGATAGTGGTGGGGTTTCTAGTGCAATAGGAGGGTGGCCACCAACATCCACCTATATCATTGTTTGAAAAAAATATTGAAAGTTTGGATTTTATGATTTGTTTGGTTTATTTTTATTTTTTCTTAAATTTTCACACGGTGAGCAGTTTATCTTTAGGCACGAGGTGTATTTTTGTGCACTTGGCTTTTAGCAACAATGTGTATATGCACTGAAGCATACTGGTTGCCTATGCACATGTAGAAAATTTTTGAAATTTTAATTTTTCCTATTGCTGAGTCCATGAACTTTTGATTGTTGAGTTTAGTTAAACCTACTTACCTTCTAGAAATGTCCTTTTTATTTCGATTTGATGTTTTGGGTTGTTTTTTTGAAGAATTCTTTACTTTTTCCAATTAGGGTTCAAGGCTTGATCTGGAGAATTTCTAATTAATCAAAACAAGGATCAATCATTGTTGAGATAGTTTGATTTTTTCCTTTTCTGTGTCAAAAGATCAGATTAAGTACTTTGTTTTCATAATTGTAAACAATCCTTAGTATTATCAAAATTTAGGGTTTTTCAAGGCAGCACTTGTGATTGGGAGTTTTTTGTTTTGTCAAAGTTAATACTAATTATTTTTCTCTATAAGACAACGCGATCTTTTTCTTACAGTGATTTGTAACTCATTACATCAAGTTGGAATTATGGCTTGTTAGAATAATTCATTATCATTTTTCGGTATGTAAGAAGTTGTTAAGATCAAAATTTTCTTCTTGTAACTTATATTTTGAGGAATTTAGTTTTCATTTCTCAAAAAAGAGCCAAGAATCATGTATTATGCATCCTCTTTTATTTGTATCTTGAAAATGATTCATTGATTCTTGTATTTTTTAAAATTAATGAAACGTTTTCCCTTATTTTAGTTACAGTTCATCAAAATGAAAAGATTACAATATCATGTTCGATTGTATTAAAGTTTTGATTCAGGTCATAACAACATCAATTTCATGTCCATTTACCTTTGAGTAAGTAAAAACTTTAAAAAAATAGTGCTAATAATATCAATATAGAAATTTTTACTATTTTAGGGCTCTTTTCCACCTACATTAGATTAGGTTGTAGGGCTTTGGAATAGGAAAGTGAGTTAAATTTCCAAACTTGCAAACAAACATTAGAATCTTTCTATAGGGAGTAAATCCATCTACTGCATTTTGGCTCTAGCAATATCCCCTTACAAAGGAGCTAAGCATGAGATCATGTCGGACCTAATGGAGTGATCAACCCCACTTCATTGGTTACAATAGAGTGATTTACACGTATTAAAAATGGTGTTGAAATGTGCTTGGGAATCACTTGGAAGTAAACCTTAGATTAACCATGTTGAGTAACTTTCAAGTGGATTGTGCTTTGTTACTCTGCCCTTGCGTGTACGTCTGATCTACGATTGTCCCCCCAAGTTAAATTGTCTTAAGTGGTAACCTTAGAAACCAAAATCTTAGGGCCATTACCCAAGGTGACAGAGGAGGGAAAGTATCTATTGTACCTGGAACAAACATTGGCTAGAATCACTTGGACCTTTTTAGATGGTATTCTTCACTCAAGATGGCATAAGTGAAGTTGCTTGCACCAGATCATGTACATTAAGCAGGTTGTCATCATAACTGGTTCCACCTGCTCTATCTTTAGTAACTTTTCATATTGATCTTTGCGACATTGGATTTCATCATCAACTATTGATTTCGATGTGAAAATTTTGTTTGCATGATTTGACTCCTTAGATTTACTAGTGCATGTTATTTTCTTATTATGTTACTTTTTACACACCTTAGGTGTGGATTGTGCTTTTTAATTATTAATATTGGTAATAATTTATGTAAGTTGAATCTAATGGAAACAATGTCTGAAGTTACCATTAAAGAAACCCCTTTTAAAGGGAATCCTAGTACTTTCCCTTACTTTGCAAATGTCAGTCCTCCTTATATGGCTACGTTGTCACTTCCTAGAGTCATGATAGGTTTACAGGTGTGGTTGTTTTCAACTTCTTTAAATACCCAAACTATTGCACCTCAACTGAATTCTCTATCTCAAAATCACCAACCTCATGTTGACACTTTACCTTCTTCACCCAACATTTCATCCTCTCTTTCATCTTCTTCACTTGGTAAAATCCCTAAGGCTAGAAACTAGGTCACTAAGAAGAAGAACAAAGGTAAGAAAAAGAAGAAGCAAGACAAGAAAAATGTCAACCAACCAACCATGGGTGTAGGTATTGGTAATGTTGAGGAAACTACCAGCATGCATCGCAAGCCAGATACCCTTGCAAGCTTTTTAAGGGTGACCACTTCCTTATCAATTATCCTAGTATTCCTAAGGTCTTGGAAGTATGGTTAGAAAAATCTTATCAACTTATTGTTGATCCATCAACCAGTGATTGTGAGGTTCCTGGGAAAAAGGATAAAGTTAAGTTTCCTTGTATTTTATGCAAAGGGATTCATCATAGTCACCTTTTCCCTCATATGGATGAAGCCTCAAAGTTGTTGGAAAAAATTATTGTTTCACAGCAACAACTTCTAACTAGTTACCATAAACTTTCTCCCAACCTAGCGTCAGTTGACGAACTGATTGATATAATTTCAATTACAGTCAATCTCACTTTTCCATTAGAGAGTGAAACACATATCACTCAGGTTGATGAGTCATTCTTTGATCAAGTGGTCGACTCAATTCCATCTTCAATTGATCCCACTCTCCCTTTAGAGAGTGAAATTAATACTGCTCAGGTTCTTCTTGTTACTTTAGATTCTTCTACACATGGGGGCATTTCACTTGTTTCCATTGATCCCCCTCCAGGTAATGAGGCTATTTCTTTTGATTGGAGTAGATTGATAGGGCCTCGACTTCCTTCTCCCACCCCTTTCCAAATTATTTTTTAAATTGTATGATAAGAATGTGCATCGCACAAATGTAGATGAAGGTGATATCCTCGTCTACATGGCAATATCTGGGTTCCCCTCAGCTTTTGCATGTTACACGAAATTTTTTAGCCTTTAACAGAACCATTAGTGAATATTTATGGATTCTTCCCAAGTTACCTATTACTTTGGAAGGTAAAACTATTTGTATTGATCTTATGGTATTCCAAGGCCCCTTGAATTTCAATTTTCTCCTTAGGTGAGACTATGTCTATGTTATGATAATTATCATGTCCACACACTTTCGAGTGATGTCTTTTCCTCACAATGGAAACATTATAATGATTTACTAGCTTTCATTCGTTGGTCTTGATTCGACTACCAACCATCTGACATCCCTAAATTTTCCTTATATGCAAGCAGTACCTACCCTGCCATAGGTTAATTATGTGGCAACCAGTCCCATGTTTTCAGTTACCGATGTAAGTGATCCTCTCACTGTTTGCTAGAATTATTTTGACTTAGACCTGGTAATTGACATAAGGAACCCTATGGGGAAATTTGAAATCGATATTCTTACCCCTTTTGATTCTCTTCACATGTGCTCTTTCTAGAAAATTATTCTTCCTTCTAATGAAGATATCTTGGAAGCCATGGTCGGGAAGTATCCCTTGGCATGTGTTTCTTCCAAATGGAAGCCATGATCCAGATCACTATGAGGATAGTTCTTTTACTGTGTCAACCTTGTTAAAAAATGAAACACGTTCTTACGAGCATAGTTATTTTCATTTCAACCTCGCATAAAAATTAAAAAAGTGCCTATGAGGATGGTTCTTTTGTTGTGTCATCCTCATTAAAAAAAGAAACAAGTTGTTATGAGGAATGTTCTTTTATTGTGTCAACCTCGTTAAAAAATGAAACAAATTCTTATGAGGATGCTTCTTTCACTATGTCATCCTCCTTAAAAAATGAAACAAATACTTGAGGATGCTTATTTAACTATGTCAACCTCGTTAAAAAATGAATCAATGCCTATGAGGATGGTTATTTTATTGTTTCAACCTCATTAAAAATGAACCATATCCTAATGAGGATAGTTCTTTTACTGTGTCAACCTCATTAAAAAATGAAACAGGGTTCTATGAGGATGGTTCTTTTACTGTTTCGACCTCATTAAAAAATGAAATAGATCCCCATGAGGATAGAAATTTTACCGTGTCAACCTCATTAAAAAATGAAACAAGTCACCCTAAGGATTGTTCTTTTACTGTGGCAACCTCGTTAAAAAATGAAACAGGGTCTTATGAGGAGGGATCTTTTACTGTGTCAACCTCTTTAAAAAATGAAACAAGTCTCCATGAGGATGGTTCTTTTATTGTGTCAACCTCGTTAAAAAATGAAACAAGTCACCATGAGGATGGTTCTTTTACTGTGTCAAACTTGTTAAAAAATGAAATAGGTCCTCATAAGCACAGTTCTTTTCACGTGTCAAGCTCGTTAAAAAATGAAACAAATCCTCCCCTAATTAAGTCAAGTCTTTGACTAGATCTCGTAAATGTTAAGTTGAGTCTTTCATATGATAATGTAAATGAACCTTCATTCCATCCGCCTATTAGTAACCATAGTTCTACTCAGGTGGATCAAATGAAACTTGGGTTGCATGTACCTCTGCAGGTTATGTTTGGGGGGCATTAAAACTTATCTCAAACATAGTTTTCCTCTGTTTCAAGCTTGTGCAAAACTAAAACCACTCTCAAGCATACTTTTTCACTATTGCAAGCTTGTATCAAAATGAAACCTATCTCGAGTCCATTTTGGTTATTATTTTCAAGACTCATTAAACTCATGAAAATCCCAAGCTCCTTTTGTTATCTTTTCATGCTCGTAAAATGTACATAAAAATGTTGAGTTCTTTCCATATTTTCCTGCTCGTTAATTAAATTGGAAATTCAGTGATATGAGTACACTTTTATCACTTTTTCAGAATCGTTAAAACTTATGAAAAAGAGAAACCCTGGAGTTACTTTTAAGCTCTTCCCTGACTCTCGAAATATGAAAATATTGTCGAGTATGCTTGTTTGTTTCGAACTCGTTAAAGAAAATGAGAAACATCTACTTGATATATGTTTACCCCTTTTACGAATGATGTGGTCTATTTACAAAAAATGTATACTTTGACTAATCATGGTCAAAAGAGTTCTCTCTAACATCATTTTACCCTTTTCTAGGCTTGAGAGACTAAATTTATGAAAAAGGACATTGTGGAGTTTACTTATGTTTTTCTCCTGACTCCCTAAATATCAAAAACACGGAGCTTTACTTTCTTCGAGATTGTTAAAATTTTACGTTGAAATAATTGAATGAGTTTTGTTTTTGTGTATTTCAAACTCTTTAAACATGAAAACAACATTGAGTTACCCCTTCATTGGACTCGTAAAACTTAAACAGTACAGGACTCATCAATTATGATGAGACTAAACCACTCCTTCCTAGGACTCATCTGAAGGATGAACTTAAAGGAAAAGCATATGTTATCATCCTCAAGATTGCACAAAGATGAAGAGGTACTTTCCAATAATGATGGGGGGTAATCAGGAAAAAATGTTTGTTTTTGTATTTCAAAAGGTAGTATGTCTCTTTTGAACATGACACTCCGTCACTTTTGTGTATGAGTTGGGAAATCTATTTGTCTCTCAGTTAACCATACGTCATTTAAAGTATTTAGTTGGTTTTGGGTATTATATTTAGTCAAATGTTGCTAAGTCAAAATTTCATGTCATTGATATGTTCAAGAAAAGTCCAACCTCAACCAAAATTACCTTTCATATTGTTACCTTCAATCGCGTCGACCATCCCTGAGTCAATCTTGGATTACTCCAAATTGTTGTTCTTCAAAACTTGACATGAGTTTCATGTCGCAGGCCCTCCTGTGGTGGGTCGCTTCCTATCGACTTCAGCTCACTAGTTAGGAAGTTGATCTAGAAACCTTCTTCAGTACCTTGGAGCCTGCATGCCTTAATGGAAAGTTTCTCGCCATCAACGATGGGTTCTCATCATTTACCTTCGATCGAATGATTCTATGAGTGTTTGACTTCAGGACATATTTTCACACTTCATAGATTGTATTGGAATTACCTTGAGAACCATTGTCATTATTGGTGGTTTCTCTTGTACTTGTTAATGGTTCACATCATTGACCAATAATCAAGTGGTTTCTACCATGTTCGACTACGAAACATTCACTCACATGATTAAATTATTACTATGGATCGAGAGATGGAGATCAAGACCCTAGATCTAGTTCCATCCATCCAAGCTGCGTGGATTTATCAAATATTCATTGCTATAAACATAGATCCATTAATGGATACGTCCATATTGTGTCATCTATTGACATGGATCTTCAAATGTATTTCCGTACTAATTCTTTGAGACATTTATACTTGTAGAATAGGAATTCCTACCTCAGTGATGATTATATATTACATTGTAACATTGGATTGATTGTTTCAGGTCTCTAACCATAGTATCTAACCCTAACCTTGGCATGACAAAGTGCTTCAGTCCTCAAACATGTTTTCTGAATTTTCACTTTAGGGGGCAATATGTTACACGTCATTTTGTCACATTAAGCAAATGATCATCATTCAGGATCTTTTGCAATTCATAAAATTGTTCCAAAGCATCCCCCTACAAGGTTAGAACCTAAAAAATCCCAAAGAGAATTAAATTTTGGATTACAAGGCCCAAAAACATATTTTTGGTTTCCTGCGCAATTCCGTAGTCAGTTTTTGCACATACACAAAAAAACCATTAGATTCAGTGCAAAAGTGTGCTTTGTCATGCACTATGGCTTGTGCACATGACTCAGTGTAAGTAAAAAATGAAAAGTAAATTCTATAATCTTTGTTAGTATAATATTTCCCAACTAACAAATTTGTGTTGATGCTTACTCAATCCTAATCCCTCCCATCATGGAGCTAATTCCCTCTCTTTGTGGATCCGATACCCCACCATTTGTGGATCTCATCCCTAAGGAAGAGAATCCCAAACTCCCTCCTCTTGACCTATAAATCAAACATAGACCAGAGGGTTGAGGAGGACCACTGAAGTTAAGCTTATGCTATGGAAATAGGGATAGAAGGATTTTCATCGAAGGAGAAGGTTGGATGTTGTGGGAATAAGCTTGTAGCATCAAGGCAATGAGGTTGTAAGTTTTTTATCCTTTTTATTCAATAAAAAGCAATTGTTCTTTCCTAATCATGTCTATTCTGATATTGTTTGTGGAAATCCTTGATCACTCACGTAGTTTATGATTGGCTATTGATTTAATTTATGATATATGTTGAGTTAAAAACCATTTATCCTTGTTTCTATATACTAGATGCTTTGATCCTTTATGTTTTTTTGTCTATGCAGATCTCCTTTGGGATACCATGGAGAATATTTGGAAAGCACTGGAACGGTCTGTAAAGCATCGAGGAGAATCCAACTATGGAAGGCATTGAAAATACTTCAACAGTAATTTTTATAAACTGGTAAGTGATTCCTCGCATATTACTTGTTTCAATCAATCATAAGCTAAGGAAAGGTAATAGTTATTTTCTTATTCGTTACTAGATTTTATTTGAGATCTATGGAGATCCATCTTGTCTGCAAGAACGATTAGTCTTCCTAACAGTATTATGCCCAAAATTTCCACATTTATAGGATTAGAATTCACTTAAGAATGGGGCAAAAGGATTGCTATACTTAGCAACATTCCTATCAAGGCCTATATTATTGCCAACATTATTTCTCCTGTTGTTTCTCCACACTTTGTTTTCTTGCATGCCATCTACAAACCATGGATTTATGTCCATAATTATTTCAAGAAAAACAAGAACCATGAAAGGGATTTTGATAACAAAACACACCTTTCCTTTAAAGTTGTTTTCCTTGAAAGGGAAAGAAC
Source organism: Pinus taeda (assembly GCA_000404065.3). Classification (NCBI taxonomy): domain Eukaryota; kingdom Viridiplantae; phylum Streptophyta; class Pinopsida; order Pinales; family Pinaceae; genus Pinus; species Pinus taeda. Next base: position 130,192 of record APFE031360146.1, on the reverse strand, counting down.
TTTTGTTGGTTCTTCATGTGCCTTCAATGGTTGTTTTAATTTCTACCTTGAGCAATGTTGCTTACCATTTTGTTGTTCCCTTTTCTTCTCTTGTTATTGTTGTCCAACAAATTCTTTTCCTTTTTTGTTGTTGGAATTTCCAACTACCCTTACATGGGTGGTTGATTCTTCAGCCTTTGCCTTGTTGGGGCTCGATTCTTCTTTGAAACCCATATTAACCTTTATGAGAGGGGATATTTGCTTAGCAAGCATCTCGTTCAAGGCTTTTCTTCTCTCCTCAAGCTTCTAGAATTGAGATAGTTCTTTTCTTACCCTTCCTAGGTCATGTCCCATTGAGACAGCTTTGGCTTTTAGTCTCTTACAAAGGCCTTCTCTCTCATTTTACTGATTGGTCAACATCCATTTTTGTCTACTAGCCTCTTCTTGTTGAGCATTAAGATCAACTATTTTTTTTTCTCAATTTATCATTCTCAAGCTCATACTCATGCAAGTGCTCCTTCTGCTTGACATTTTCTTCTTATAACTCCTTGATATATTTTAGAGCAGAGATCAGTTTCTTCCTAAAATAGATCCTTTTATTCATATCCTTTTCTTTGTTATCAAAGGTGCTAGATGAACTATCACAAAGATCTAAGTTTCTCTCTGTGACCATGGAATCTTCCATAGGGGTGAGGACTATTCCATCTTTGTCACTACTAGGGATGGTCTTATTATCTAGTACATGGGACGACTCATAGGATATTTCTCCTATTTCTTCATGAAATGTTCCTTCCTCTTCCTCTAAGGTACCCTCATTAGCTATTAATACAAATTTAGGTCTCTCTTCACAACAACTAGATGTATGAGTGTCTTTATCTTCATAAAAGGAATATGTAAATCTACTGGCCAAATGACCTATCTCTTTACAGTTGTCAAAAAATAATAGATTACCTTCTGAGTAGCATGGCCTCTCTTTTGATTCTTTATCATCCCCTAAAGAGTGATGAGAAGCAGCTTGCTCAATAGAAGAAGGATTTTCAATCTTTTGAGCATCTTTCTTCTTATATTCCTTATTCTTCTTCTTCTTCCTTCTCTTCTTATCATTATTATCATCCTTCACATATACAGGTTCAGTGCTTGATAACTAAGGTTCATCAACCTCCTCTATTGTTGTGTAGTTTTCTCCTCCATATAGACAATGCAGTTTTCCCAACATTTCCTTTGTTGTCTCACAATGCCTTACTTTATCAGCATTTAGCTTGGATATCCCTTTCATGATAATCTCCTTGGCTTCTACATTAAACTCATTCTTCTCTCCATATTATATAGCCAACCAAATATATTCATTGATTATCATTAAGCAAACTCCCATTCTAATCCTCCATAGCTCATAGTTTGATCCATTCAAAAATATAACTCCCTCTGGTGATATCCAAACTTGATTAGCCATTGTTTTCCTTTGATATACCTTTGAGAATTTAAGTTGTTCCTGAAGGAACATTACTCTGATTCCAATTTTTGGAACAATTTAATACTAAGGGGGGGATGAATCAATATTAAGGCTAATTTAAAATTTTATGCCAATTAATATTCAACATTTAGACTTGGCATTCATTACGTGAGAAACCATTAAAAAATTATGATAGCAGTTATATCAATCAACACAAGCACGCAAATCATGATAAGAAAACACTTGAGACACGGAGGTTTAACGTTTATGCTTAGAATTATGGTTTATGCTCACTCTCCATCAGCATACACTTAGCTCACGGCCCTCTGCTCTCAGTAACATATACTCAACTCTCGCCCCCTTCTTTCCACGGGCTCTCTCAACCTCTCAAAGCAACATAGGCACGATGTAGGCTTGTTTCCTCTGCATACACACTCTTGAACCCTCTTTGCATCATAGGCACACTTGGTATTTTCTCACCAGAGCTTGCCCATAGAGTTTTCCACTCAACTCACTCAACTATGATGCTTCCCCCCACATTGTACAACTACAATATTTGGTTTTGTTCCATTGTTGCACAATGAATGATGTTGTCTATGATGTCCTCCATACTAATTGAAAGCATACTTCAACATGGTTATCCATGTTGTTGTTACATATAGTTACTTTCCACTGCATCACCATCAATTCGAAGAATGGTAACTTGAGCATTTTTACATACTGAGAATCAAATTTCAGTCAAACCCCATGCCATAACAAGGTTCCCCATGCTTATTAAATGCCTATAGAGATCAGATTGTACTTTAGGCATGGTTATCCTAAACCGTGATCAGATATTATTCATTTACCTATATTTTCCATTTAATTCTTTATCGTGTGTCAAAAAAATCAAGCATGGTTGTTCTAAAGACACTGCTACCTCTGCAAATCATGGCCTCTCTGTCTTTGTTTCCTGCCTTCGATAGTCACCATTAGCTTCATTAATTCCTTTATGCAATCATGGTCCTTTCTATTTTCAACCAGCACTTTTCTATAGATGTCATTAATCCAATGGCACCAACAAGCTTGATGTGCGCATTTACGCAGCCACTCAGACTCTTGATTATCCCATTTGTCATCTCATCCATGCATGCATAATCAACATATGGTGAATAGCCAAACTAGTGTATCTGCCAAATATGCCACACAGTGCCCAATTTAGCGCACAATGTGAAATATTTGTCGACTCATCCATGCTACATTAAACCATAAGCCTGTGGTGCTTTGCTTATAGCTCAAAGGCCTTTAAAAAATTTCCTGCAATGATGTTATTCAAAACTAGCCCATATGCCCATGGTCACAATAACATGCAAAAACATCACAAAACCACCACAGAATAGCTCCTAGGCACCTCTCCCTATTATAGCCCTGAGGGATTTCATTTATCCCTCGATGCCTTTAACTGGGTGCTTTTCTATTTTTCCCTTCATAAAACATGAACTCAGGACTTACATGCTCGTAACTTCTTATAAAATGAATTGCATGCACATTACAGGCTTGCAAGCTTTCAATCTGGCCCACTTGTGTGCCCCACTGACAATGTTTTCTCCTCTTCCTTTAAGGTGTTAATATGGATTTTTCAGGCTTGTCCCACCTTCCACTTGTCAGCCACTAAATACCTTTGTCTATCGGGCCTACTGTCAATGACTGACTCTCAATTACAATCGCTTTTAAGATTTCACCCTTCCAAGAAATTTTTGTTACAAGTTATATTGATTGACGTTCTGTCAGTTTTTGTTCCATGTTAGCCCAACTCCATAATATCCCAAGTCACTTATCAATAGATTTTCGAGCTTCCAAGCTTCTGAACCTCCAGGCAATATCTATTAGCTATCAACAGGCTTTTGGGCATATGGGCTTCCAGAAATTTGGGCATTGTTCATGCTACACAGGATCAAGACTATCCCATAACACTTATTAATAAATTTTTGGGCTTCTAGGCTTCCAAGCTTTCAGGCAGGCACTGCAACTCTGACTTTGGGGGTCCATATTTTGAATGTCAATAAATTTGGATCCAAGAGGCCATTTATGGACTTCCACATATCATTGGAAATATATTTTTGAGAAAAATCCAACCATGTCATATCCATGAGCATCTAATCTGATATCTTGACGCATAAATTCATTCAAAGTGTGGTACTCACAACCATCATAGTCATCATATTATGGCTTCTTCAACAAGTTTGATATTATGATGATTCTCTATAAGATATTTCAACAACCATGGGACTCCCCCTAAGCTTGACACACCAATCACATCAATGCTAGCTCAATTTCCATCAACATCCATGCTAGTCTAGTTGGCATTATTTCCAACACACTTGTTGCCACTAGTCATCTGGGTAATGCCAATTGCCCATCAAGCTTGTCGGCCTAAATATAAAGAACAAAAAAAAATATTTTTTAACTCGTATTTTCAACTTATCTCCCTATCATTTTACTCAAATTTCAATCGGGAGCGCTCATTGGATGCATACTTTAATTTTTCATCCAATGATTACCCATGTTGCATACTTTTTATGGACGCTACTACACAAAAAATGTGAAATACATGAAAAAAATGTGATTGCAATCACATTTTTCATGTATTTCACATTTTTTGTGTAGTAGGATCCATCGAAAGTATGCAATATGAGTACTCCTTGGATGAAAAATTAAATTTTACATCGAATGAATGCTCCCACTTAGAATTTGAGTAAAAATCGTAGGGATATAAGTTGAAAATGTAGTATTTTTATTTTTTATTTTTTTTATCTTGTTACCCTTTTACTCCAAAAATGGTGAATCATCCCTCATGGTTGGCATCATCATATTGAATCCTATTGGTTCTTATAAAGTTGATTGTTTTTTACACTTTTGTTTTGAGGCCCATTTTTTCCTCAAAATTTCTCTAATGCTTAATCCCACATAGATGTACTTGAGTTATTCCCCCACTATTGTGATTAGGTATGAGGAAATAGAATTCAATGAATATATGAAATATGACATGTAATTTGAAATATATTAAATATGTATATAATATGAATATAGTTAACTAAATTTGTGTTAATATTAATAATATAATTAATAATAGTGTAACAGCCCCGGGTTAAAAGTTCATTTAATTAATTTATAAAGGCAAAATAAGACCAAGTTCATGGGACACGTATTCCAAGCTGAAAGTTGGGAAAAGTATCCTAGTGGACATCACATGTTGTTTATTATGGCTAAAGGTAAACTGGAAAATCCTTTGAAAAGGAAAAAGGCGCTATTGGTATTTTATTTATGAAAATAAAGGAAAATAGGAGGGAGGTCAAAGGTCGCAAGTTGCATGTGAGGAGGAAATTGAAGGAAATATAGGAAAAATGAAGAAATTAGAGACATCAATAATAAAAAGGCATATGAGCATTAGTTTTGGGTCGTTTGTCATTTTTGCTTTGGAATTATCCTCGGAGAGGAGAAGAGCACCAAGAGGAGAAGGAAAGCGAGCAAGCAAAGGAAGGACAAGGAGAGAAAAGGAAAGTAAGGATCAAGCAAGGAAAGGTTGGATCAAGCGGCTTCAGCGGGAATACTTGTTGGTAACAGGTTGTTGTATGATTTCCTAGCTAGTTTTGGCATGCATGGTATATGCATGTGTGTATTTGGATCATTTGTTGTCATTGGCATGGGTTTTCTCTGGTTTCAACAGTGGTTTTAGCCTTGCCTTGTCATTTCTAGATAGTCATGTTGTGATGGGATTCATTCTTGGTTGAGCTTTGGATTGTTGGAAGGTTTTGGATCTAGGTGAGGTGGTCTCAGGAAAATCCAAAGGGTTAGGGGTGGAGATGGTTTTCTCCAGGAAGCCCTCAATAGGTGGGTGGAGATAGGAAAATTCCTCAAGCGATGGTGAAGGAATTATGAGGCATCCAAGCTCGGTTTGGTTTTGTGATCTCAGGACCGGTTTAGGTGAGATCACGGTACTGTGAGGGTGGAGGTGGCTTAACCCATGGGTTCTATTGGTTTTTTATGGATTGGTTTATCTCATGAGATCCCACATTCATGCTTGGAATATAGGAAAGGGGTGACTGGCTAAAATAAATATTTGGTTCAACCCAATCTATGGTCGAGTGGTACATGAAAGTCCCTAACTTGGTTGGATTTTACATATGTCAATAAGAGCTAAGTTCCTATTGTATTTCATGAGTAAATGTACTTGTTATCATGTGTCTTTAATGGTTGTTCGATCATTGTTATTTATCTGATTATATGCTAGTTATAAGCATGGTTCTATGACAGATTCAAGTCATGGCTCTTATCATGTTTGATTGATAAATGAATGGTTAATTAATGCATGACCTAATAGATGTTATTGTAGCTACTTTGAGAGGGAATTATTCCTTCTTGGTAAATCTCAGATAAGTTTCAAATCCCTATGTTCAGATATGCATTCATGGCCTATAAATCGTATGTTCTCAATGTGTTTGATGGAATGGATGTCATGGTTAGACCGGACTAGGTCAAGTCCTTGATCAATTTTTGTGTTAAAGGCTTTGTCTCTGTGTTATTTATCATTTATGGGATTTTCATTAAGTTCTGGGAAGAGGTCTAGATCCTATCACTGAAAAAGTGGCTTAATCTGGGGGTTGTTGGCACAGAACTAAGTGAAAAAAACTACAGTTGCTGGGAAGTATGTATGTGGGAGTGACTGGAGGGTTATAGTTTCTTGGAGCAGGGAAACTTTTAGGGGCTGATATTCGCAGGTGGGCAAATTTTACATGCTTTTTCTGAAAATGCATTCGCTAATTTCCATGTTTTTCCAAAAATGTTTCACCCAAATTTTATAGAATAAAATAAATTTACCTTAAAATTCGCCAGAATTTTATATAGACACCATATAAAATTGAATATTTTTAAAAAAATATTACCGAACCTTTTACAGATTACATATCATGGACTAGTGATGTTCGCTAAGAATTTTAAACTTTAAGATAAATTTTGATCCTTAAAATTTTCCCTGGCTTGGAGGCCTTGTCATGGGAGTGAATGGGGGTTTAGTTCATTGAAAAGGAAATTTAACTCAGGGGTTGGGCACCTGGAGTGGTTGGTTAGCTCCTGGTGGTCCTGTAGCACCTCAGGGAAGTCAGTAAGATCTTATTTTGTTGGCTCCTTTTCCTTAAGGTTATCTAGAAGGTTGAGTCATGTCATAGTAGCCCTCAGCTCTTATTTGCCCCAGGCAAGCTGGTGAAAGTGGGTAGATATGGGAGGAGGTAAGTTATAGAGTGGTATCATATTGGGTTTCGTTCTCTTTTGGTGATAGTTGATACCACAGAGTGGTATCAGAACATGGTTCAAACACTTGGACCTGATGGGCTAGATGCATGTGGTGATGCATACATTGTCATGGTTATGGTTGTCGTGCATGGGATCATGGTATGCAGTTGGTATTGTCATGCATGATGTTGGCATATTTATGTGATTATGATTATACATGTGTCATGATAATGTGGATTGATTTTGTAGATGAGATAAGCCTCCCATGAATGCCATTGAGGTACGATTTTATTTATGGTATCTACTTGGTTTATCTAACATGGTACACTTGCAAGAAGAAGAGAATCAAAGATGATGAGAAAAATGGTAGAATACAGTTCACGTGACACTCCCCACATATCAACTGGGCAACAAGGAGATGGGTATTCTCCTAACATAGCAAACACATTAAGGATTTTGAGGGTAGAGATCAGAAGATGCAAGGACGACATGGTAGGTTGGTTGAGGCTTAGGAAAGACTTGAAAGGGCTCAAGAAAAATATGTAGAGATCAATGCAATCATCCTTTATAGTTTCTAAAACTTGCAGAGACAAGGACAGTTGAGGATTACTCAAGAGCATGAAGAGAATACTAATGGATCCTATGGTAGCAGGTCTCGATCAGGATACAGGTTGGATAGAGGGGACACAGTCAAAGGTGGTAGATCATTTGATACACCTGAAAGGAGGACTGGTATGTATGGGTATCACTCTAGTTCCTCATCTAGGAGACACCATCATAGTCGTCACCATCATCATCCTTGTAAGAGGAGTGAGTACTTTCGTGAGGAGTTCTAGAAAGTCAAGGCACCTACATTTGATAGAGAGATGAAGAAGTCAGAATATACAGAGGCATGGTTGCTTGGGATGAAGAAATTATTCAGATTGCATAACTATTTAGATAACATGATATCCAAAATAACCACCTTCAGTATGAAAGGTAAATAATATATATGGTGGGAAGATGTGAATAATATCAAGGGAATTTGGGAAGAAGAGGTTATTTGGGATGAGTTCGAGAGACTCTTCAAGAAGAAGTACATGTCTGAGAGGTATTATGATGATAGAGCTAAGTATTTTTATGAGTTGCAGGTGGGTTTCATGATAGGTGATGAGTATACTAGAAGGTTCTTGGAGTTGTTGAGGTATTTCCTTATCTCAAATATGAGAGAGTGAAGATTTAAAGTTTCATCAATGGGTTTCCAATAGCATATAGATACCGAATTGAGTTTGATGAGCCATGGTAGTTGGAGGAAGCCATCAAGAAACTGAAGCATTTTTGTGAGAAGTCAAATCGTAAATTTTGAGCCTAAGCATGATTTTAAGGGAAGTGTTCACTGAAGTGGGGAAGACCTTAGGATGCAGGTGAGAAAGAGAATGTGGTTCCTTACAAGAAGTTCAGTGTAGTTGAGAAGGGACATGGGTCACAGCCTGGAGAGTAGCAGAATAGAGGTGATGGTAGGGGACCGTTGCAGTGTTGGATATGTGGCAAAGATCATCGAAAGAAGGATTGTCCATTGTACCAGGGTGGTAAGCCTCATATCTACATTGCTCAGGAGGTGCAGAGAGTTGGGGATGAGGGCCATAGGATTCCTCATATTTACGCATTTGTGTATAATAAGAAGGAAGATCACCAGGCATCCATTATTGAGATGGAAGGGAAGTTTTGTGTTCAAGTTGTTTCTATTTTCATTGAACCTGGATCTAATTATAGTTATGTTAATCCTAACCCGGTGGATAAGTGTGGTTTGAGAAAAGAAGTGCATGCAGAGTCTTGGTTGGTGCAGTTGACTACAGGTACTAAGAAGAGATTTCATCATTGGGTAATATCTTTTGCATTTGAGCTAAATGGTATGCCTACATCGGCACATCTAAATGTGCTTCCATTGGGTTCATATAGTATGATTTTGGGTATGTATTGGTTATACCTCCATGGGACCAAAGTAGATTGCTATGACAAGGCTATTGAGTGCATGGATGATAATGGGGAAAGGAGAATCTTGTAGGGAAAGAAGAATCCTACATCGGTGAGGATCGTCACAGCTATGAAGGATAAGTGTAGTATCAGAAATGGGTGTGTACAGTTTGTAGTTAATATTTCCAGTGACAAGGGTAAGGATGTTGAGGATGCATAAATATTCAATAGGTATTGCAGCAGTTTCAAGATGTGTTTCCAGTAGATATTTCATAATTTCCTCCCCACGTGGAAGTGGAATTTTCTATTGAGTTGATACGAGGGGTGGCACCAGCATCAAAGGCACCTTACAAGATGAGCACTCTAGAGATAGTGGAATTAAAGTTGAAGTTGAAGGAAATGCTTGATAAGGGATACATTAGGCCAAGTGTGTCACCTTAGGGTGCACCAGTGTTGTTTTTGAAGAAGAAGGATGGTACTCTCAGTTTATGTTTTGACTACAAGTAGTTGAACAAGGTAACCATCAAGAACAAGTATCCATTACTAAGGATTGATGATTTTTTTGACCAGGTGAAGCGAGAAGCAGTTTTCTCAAAGATTTATTTGAGATTAGGTTACCATCATGTACACATCAAAGAAGAGGATATCTACAAGACTGCTTTCCAGACCAGGTATGGGAATTATGAGTTTGTTGTAGTTCCTTTTAGTTTGTATAATGCTCTAGCTAATTTTATGTGTTTAATGCATAATGTGTTTCTTGCTTATCTTGACAAGTTTGTTATTGTATTCATTGATGATATATTGATATATTCTAAGAATGAGGAAGAGCATGTCGAACACTTGCCAGTAGTATTGAGATTTCTAAGTGAGAATCGTTTGTATGTCAAGATTAGTAAGTGTAGTTTCTTTCAGACAGAGGTACATTACTTTATACATGTTGTTTTTAAGGAATTCAGAGCAGTGGATCTAGAAAATATATGAGTTATCATGGAGTGGGAAGCTCCTAAGAATGTGGATGAGATCATATCATTCATGGGGCTAGCAGGATACTATAGGAAGTTCACCAAGAACTTCTCACAAATTGCATATCCTATTACATCCTTGAAGAGGAAATGAAATAAATTTGAATGGAAAGAAGAATGTGCAACAAGTTTTGAGAAGTTGAAGGAATTGTTGACAAATGTTATAGTGTTGAATATTTCAAATCCAAATAAAGAGTTTGTAGTGTGCACAGATGCTTGCAAGAGAGGACTTGGTGGAGTCCTGATGTAGGAGGGATAGGTGGTGCGTTATGAGTCAAGGAAACTGAATGAGCATGAGAATAATTATTTGACTCATGACCTTGAGTTGGCAGCGATCATTCATGCATTGAAGATGTGGAGGCACTATCTTCTTGGAAGGAGTTTTGTATTGATGAGCGATCATAGTGGGATGAGGTACTTGTTTGACCAACCAAATCTGAACGCCAGACAAGCTAGATGGTTGGCTACCCTTAGTGAGTTTGAATTTGAGATCAAATACATTAAGGTAAAGGAGAACAAAGTTTTATATGCTCTCAGCAAGAGAGTGCAGTTAAACCATGTTGTAGTTGTGAGCTTGTGTGGGACAGATTTATAGGATTGGATCTTACAGGTAGGGAAGTAGGATGACAGATACCAGCAACTTAAGCACAGGTTACATTAGGGTATAGGTGCTCAGGATGTGGATTATTGTCTCATAGCATATGGCTCGGTCAGATTCAGCGACAGGATATATTTGTCGGATGATAGTGAGCTTAAGAAGCTTATTTTGAGGGGTTTTCATGTCAAGCCATATTCAGGCCACCTAGGATATCAGAAGATGTTGAAAACTTTGAAGAAGTTCTACTATTGGCCGAATCTGAAGAAGGATGTGGCAGAGTTTATTGTCAGATGCTTGGATTGTCAATGGGTGAAATTTGATTCTAAACACCCAACTCAAGAGGAGGACTGAGACAATGGTATCTTAGTTCAAATAAAATTCTTTAAGGACATTTTTTTATTCTAAGCCAAATCCCTTACCATTCTAGGATATTATTTTTATTATTTCTTTTGAGATTTACAGGGTCCTCCCTGGGAGGAGGTTCCAACATTTTATGTTTTCAACCTAGTTTCATAACCAAAATTCTTTAATACACTCTATGTTCCAAAATATTTATAGTTTTCTATAAATTTCCCTCTAGATTCTTTGTTGGAGGGATGGCCTTTGCATTCAAATTCTAATGCTAAGACTTCCCCTGAATCTGAGCAGGGACTACCATATCTCCCAAGAGGGAGGGGATCCACCGAGGGGAGGAGGAGGATAAGACTAATGATGTATAAGAAAGATTATCGTCATCATTATTTCCCAAAGGAGGATGATATCAATGTTGTTAGCATTCCTTAGTTTTCCCAAGGCTAAGAAATGAAACCAAAGAGGTAACCACAAACCAAATTTGGACTTGGCAGTTAGCCCTGCCAAATCAAAGAGGGCTCTCTCTAAATCAACCTCACAGCCAATGGAAGTGACTAGAGAATATGAGGGTTTTAGGCTAGGTATTAGCTCAGTAGGGTTTGATTAGTGTTTGTTGGATAAGAAGCACAGGGTCTAGGAACTAGTCCAAGTGGGTCAAAAGATCAGTTGCAAACATAGAATGAGGCAAGGTAGGTGTAATCAGTGACACAAATAGTTTATCATTGTAGTATGGAAATGAGGAAAGAAGGAGAAAAATGAGCATACATGTATGAATTCATTTATTTCAAAGGATTAAAGCACTTATATGAAAATCTCAGACAAAACAGAGCATTCAAGACAATGTATTATGCTTAACAACTTAAGAGATAATCATGAGAAGAAACATAAATGGTTGCCAAAAAAAAATTAAAAATCAAATGCATAAGAAACACTGGAGAAAACAATGACACTAATAACAACACATGAATCCCATAAAAAATAGTTGCAACTGTATATTATTTCTACCAATATCAAGTACACTAGTTCAAAAGTATGAGCTTCCAATATCTAACCCATTATTAGACTTGTTTTTTAGTACATATACAAGACAAACAATATTTCCCCTCTAAGGGGTTGAATCCTGCTCCATAGCAACTGATTCATGAACCTATCCTATCACCGCCAAACCCTAGGGGAATCAAAAACAACTTCCCCTTTTTAGCTAACTGATTGAGCTTATCTCTCAAAACATTAATTACAAGATTATTTACTCTAGGAACCCATAAAAAATGCATTTACCTTAGTTAAACTCAGGTAACAACTATTTACATCAACCTAATTAACATTTTCCATTTACAATACAGTGAAAAAATTTAAGGCACATAAACGTAGCAAATAACCTAGAAACGCAGCAACTCCTTAGCAGAAGCACAACAACTTTAGCTTGATCTTTAGATGACTTTGAAGATGTTATAAGCTTTGTTGAAGGCTTGTGAAGAAATATTAGCATGTATACTATACCCTGGGACATTTAAACTAAGAAAAATCATCATTTAAGCCAGCTCAAAATTGATTCCAAAACAAAGTGTCCAAAAACGAAACAACAGTCCAGAAAAGGTGGCAGAAAGGTGAAAAAATGGCATTGTTTTACCATTTCCTGCAAATTTATCATTCTTCAAGCATCCTCAAGTAGTTTTTTTTAATCCTTATGCCTTTAGCTATCCAATCATGCTTGAAAGTTTGACTTTTGACCCTCTGATAAAAAGCACAACGACTAGTTTTTGCGTTTCTAGGCAGTCAAATTTCTGCATTTTTGTAAACATTGGGGTCACATATGAACTAATATCTCTTTAACCATAATACTTTTTACAAAACTGGGAGCTATTTTTGTATATAATTTTTTTTTGAAGAAAAAACTCTCTCTGTTTTGTGAAATTCATTCCCATATTCTCATACTCTATGCCATAGACAAATGACTAACACGGACATGAAAAAACAAATTGAACAATAAGCCTAAAATTCGCTTCTTATCTCAAAAATCATAACACCTGTGCATAAACTGAAGGAGGTTTTTGTTATTTGTTCTATTATTGAAAAAACCTCTTTCATTTTTCTAAAATTCATGTCCATTACTTCATAAACTGATTTTCAAGTAAAAATGTCCCTGTGTGCAGCAAATGACCTCAAAACCCTAAAAATCATTCCAATCACCTCCTTCTTCTGGCACTGGAAAATTGGCCTCTGCTATAGTGGCCTGATCCTTCTTGAATTTAATGGCAAAAGTTCTAGTTAAGTCATGATGATAACCCACCTCTTGCACTCTTTGACAAAACCCTAAGCAGCCTGCCTACTCAAATGATCTTCTGATGAAATCTAATGAATTGAGCTCTTGCATATGAGTTGGCTCATATATAGAGATCTATCGTCCCTTAAACTTCCTTCTCTCACTGGTCTTCACCATGTTTTTGGCTTCAATTTCAAGAGAAAACCCTAATTTCAAACAAGAAGGGCAAGGGATTTGAGATGTAAAACATGGCTAAAAGCGCAACAACTTGGGGGAAGGGAATGAAGGGGAAAGAGGATAGGAAAAATTCTGAGGAAATTATGGGGGGTAGGTATATATGTTAGGAAGACAATGGTGGTGGAATTTATCAAAATTAGTGAGAAAAGATGGGTGAAAAGGGCAAAACATAGTCCTACGCCATAAGCACAGCAACAATCTAGGTTTGATAAGGGAAATGGTGAATATGAGGGAATTTCAGTAGGGGGAATGATGGGGAATGTATAATGAGGGTAATTAAGGATGTATGGAATTAGAAAGAAGGATATTTCCTCTAAAAAGAATCAAGAGATAATTGAAATGGAAAATGCAGCAAAAGCGCAAAAAAACCCTATGAATGGAGTTTTAATCAATTTTCTGAGGAAAAATATTGCATAGAGGGTTTGTGAGGATGGACTTACTTGTTAAAAGAGGCTTTGAAGCAACTGAGATGATAATTGAACTTGTTCTTGCTCCCTTTGGTCTTCAAATGAAAAGCGCAACAAGCTTCTCCCATAAACGCAACAAACAGACGAGAGGAGCAGTGGTGGTGAAATTCGAAATTCTGATGGCTATGGCAAGTATCAAACTGGTAAAGAGGAGATCTTGGAGCTTTTTGAAGGATTCAGTGGAGTTTTAAAATGCTTTTATGCTCCTTTATGACTTAGAAACTTGAATTTTGGCTTCATAGTGGGATTAGATCATGTGTACTTTGACAAATGACTTGATGATGTGATTTGCACTGCAGCATTATTTACTCAATAGGAAACATTACATCTCCATGTGATGTAGATGTACTTGGCTTCTTTTGAAAAACTTTATTCCCTAATTTCTAACTCCAATGATGATTACCATAATGAATGACATGACTCCCTAATTGATATTGATGGCTAATATAATGATGACCATCAAATGCATATTCTATACCATTACATATATGGTGACCAACTAATTCATTTTATGACCTATAATAGGAAATGATGACATGACCATGATGGTTGTTTGTGACCTTGATTAAGTGGAGGGAGTAGCAATGACAACTAGACAATGACTCAGGACCATTTGATGACCAAGAGACATGTCAAATTTAATTTGAAAATATTATAATTTGGCCTAAGACTCCAAAAAAGTAAATTTGATCATTGTGACTATTGGACACTAACAAGTGTTATGAGGAAGTTGGGAATCATTTAAATCATTAAAATCCCTAAATTTCTCAATTGTTTGTAATCTCCCTGGAACATTTAGTCTCAAGATTCTTTAGGATGATACTTCCATTGGGATTTTTTCTAATCTGAGAGCCTCTTCCAAGAATAAATGGGAATAGTGAAGGTATTATGGCACCTTTATTTGTAGCATTAGAGATATGGTGGAGGTTTTTATTTTGACTTACTAGAGGATTTTGGGTTGCAACTATCTTTCTTTACCTCCTCTTCTACATTTTTTTGGCTTTCATTAATTTGGGTTGCCTTGGAATTATTTTCTGTTGGGAAATATCTTAGGGCATGAAATAAAAAAGTGCTAAAATTTGTTAGTGCCAGCATTTGATTCGAAGTCATTGATAATTAACCTCTTGGATGTGCTTCCAATCCTCTAAATTTAATTGGATTACTTCAATAACAAACACTTTTCCAAATCTACTTCACCACATATTCATGCAAATGACAAAATATAGTCCTTAGGAATAGCATATTCTATATATATTTTTTAGGTAATTACCAATCGACTGAAGGGTCTAGTTATTCAAAAAATAAAGGTGTAAATAAGGAAGAGAAACCCAAACTAGAACAACTAAGGGAATGTAAATTTGGGGTTAAAACATAGGGTTCAACGATTTAAATACATACCTTAAGCTTCATGGAAATATAGTCTGCTATAAAATATCATATCTCAATCCTATTTGAGCTAAGAAAAAAAAAGTGAAATAAACCCTTTTGCATAATTAACAGAAGATATTTTCTAAACTAAGGGTTCCCAATTCCTTTGACACTAGGTTGACATGGCTTTCAAGGATGGCCATAATCCATTGAAATTGGTCCATCAAACCCTTGTTCACAACGGTGATTTCCATCTAACAAGATTATGAGGGCAGGGGGTGTTGGGTACAACCCAACTTGGTCCAATTTTGGTCAAAGAGCACGAAGCTATATTTACCGTGTGGTGTCTTAAGGGCTTCGAGGTGGTTCGAACCCCGCATTTTGTAACGGGTATCAGGGTTGTATGTGATTATTTTGTCGAGCCTATAGTATGTTTTGTAGCAATGTAGTGTATATAAAGATGTAATTCTTTGTTAAAGATCACTAATGAATAATAGATGAGCACAAGTGATTGTATCTTCTGCTTTTAGTCTATGTTTTGGGCCTTAAGGAAAGGCTTCACATCTGAGTGCACGGAGACCTTGGAAGATTTTGTAGCTTAGTAAACAAACCACCTGCAGGTGGGTGCACAGGACGAGAAGCTGAATGGATTGAAGAGATTCATATTAATAAAAAGAAGAAGTTTGGGCCAATTCTATGTATTGTTATGTTTTCTTTCTATTTGTTTATGTGAAGTAAATATTAGAATTAAATGTTATGATAACACAATGCTATATTATTCTCTGATATGTTTATGTAAAGAATGTAAATCTGCGAAGGGAATTATAAGCATGAAGTATTTTATGAATGTGAAGTAGTAGATAAGTATAAAACGTAAGAAAATACACAGTGCCACAGCGTAGTATCCCTCTGGTTGCAGAACTTGGTTCTGCTACCTCCCATAATCACTTCAGGTGAGATTTAATATGCTTGCAGGTCGTTGTCAAGAGTGCCAGTGGTTGCACATTTTGTTGGTGCGCAGTACACTTTGAACCTGGGTCAAGCCCACCTAAGCCAACAAATGGTTTCATTGTCAGGACCGGGATCTATTTGAGGGATCTGTTTTGACATCTGTCGAAGAAACAAATCCAGGCGTGGGTTGAACAAAAGGAACAAGAGTTTACAGAAAAAGAAAATAAAAACCCTCGACTAAAGGGTGGTTGGATAAGTATATCTTTGAAGATCAATACAAAATCTTCTTCGATTCGTTTCACATCGAGTTGTACAAGTGGGTATCAATATTGACAGAAAGAAAAGACTACTTCAACCTAAGGAGTGGAAACCTGAATTAATATAGTGACTCAAGAACACCAACAATAGGACCTCAAGAGTTTTTGATTTCTGGGTCAATAGCATTTTCGGAGGATTTGTCACCGAGTTCATGGTAGATTTGATTGTATGCTACAGTGAAGCAGAACAAATATTTTTCAAAGGACCATGAACTAAGCTCTTAAGATCTTTTAACCTTTGGATTAAGATGTTGTTGTGTGAAAAAATATTTTACGAATGCATTCATACTATTAGTTACTTATGTTTAGAAGATCCGAAGAAGAGACTGGAACAATGCAAAGTGGAAAACGATATAGAATAGACACTAGAAAAAGATCTCATGGCCAAGATCCAAATAATTTTATATAAATTGATTATAGCCCTCTGTTAAGTGAGTTTGAAAGTGAATAAAATTGTCCTAAGAGCCATGAAGTAACCCTGTACTATTCACCCTCTCAGTATGGAAGTTAGATGAAGTTAGAATCAAGTAGTACTCAGGGTGTCTCTAGTGTTCCACATCCCCCTACCCCTCCTACCCCCCATCCCCCCCCCTTACGAATTCCCCCACCCACCCATCCCCCCCCCTCCAGGAAGAAACATGGCCAATGATATTAAGTTTCTTGTCTTTAAAGGGACTAGACGAGCGATTTTGGTTCTTGTGCAAAGTAGTATGGACAAAAAAGTGGGCCCATGACAAGGACATAAAGAAGGCATAGCTGGTCACAACATTTCGGGATAAAGCGCTAACGTGTACATGAAGTATTTGAGAAATCATAACATACCATTTACAGACATCAAAATAACGTTGATAAAATAATTTAAGAAGCCAAAGTCTGAGTCACAGTGTATTACAGAATTAAAAGAGATCAAACAAAGGCCTGCTGAGTCTATCTGGGAATTTGATCAAAGACTCAAGATCTTATTGGATCAAGTGAACTTCAAAATACCTCCACAGCAACATAGGGAATGGCTTATCGCTATGCTACTTCCACGCATATGATTTCCTTTGTCACAGCAGAAGATAGATACTCAAGCAGAAGCTTTAGAGCTTGTGATGAAGTTAGAAGCTTTACCCATTGGGGATATCAGTGAAGGTATGCAGCAAATCCAGAGTCAATTAGAAAATTTCACTCTGTAGATATAGGATATGAAGAAAATTAAGGAAGTCAGAGAAGAGGTATGGTGTACAAAGTGTAAAGGACAAGGCATTCTAAGGAACAATGCCCTCTTTTCAAAACTTACATGGCTAGTCGTGCATCGAACCCTTTAAACCCTTTTAATGTCGAATCTATTGTATGGTGTGAGATATGTAAAATGAGAGGCAAACACCACCTAGATTATTGTTATTTATTGCAGAAGTGTGTGCAGACCCCAAGGAACTTGTATTGCAAGTTCTGCAAATTGGTGGGACATGATGAAAACAACTACCAAAACTAAGGAATTATTGGTAGATCGAAGTGATGATGCATATAGAATGCAAGTTGAAGAATATGGACATGAAGAATATGCACAGCACAGTCGTCAAAGTGGCTATCAAGGTCGAGGTCAAGGTGCTAGTTGAGGTGGTGGAGTTGGTCTAGGTCAAGGACAGATTATCTTCTAAAACTGAAGTGAAGCGGGACATTTTGCAAGAGATTGTCAAAATCCTACTACGACATGTAGGTATTGCAAATATTTTGATCATGTTATTGAAGAGTGTCCAGTAATTATGGAAAAAATGCAAGAAAAAAGGAACCAACAGCTGATAGAAAACATCCAAATGATGATTTCAGAACCAAGGACTAATGAAACTTGCATTAGCATTGTAACAAGGAGTGGATTTGTGATTGGAGGTGATAAAGTTGATGGGAAAAAGGAAGTTGAAGTTGCATGGGTAAGAAAAAATACTAAAAAATCTGTTATCCTTGATATCTAGAAGGAAAAGGAGGTCCTTGATATCCAGAAGGAAAAGGAAGTATTCATGGAAGTGAGAAGAAGATTTATGGATGATGGGACTTCCACCTCTACCGCATAGCCAACGCTGAAGAATAACTGTGATATAATACCAATTGTGACACAAGATGTAGATCTAGATATTTTGAAGTCTTTCCTACAGACTTGCATGAAGTTGTTAAGAAACCAGAAAGTTGTAGAAGGGTTGCAAGAATTGATAGACTCATATGCTTCTAAATAAGTACCACAAAGCGATATGTGTGCAGTGAATAATCTACATCGACACAAGAAGAGGACTGGAAAATAAATGAGGCTTATTGCACATATTGGAGAATATGACATGGATTAGGTTATTTTGGATTTGGGATTCGATGCCAATGTGTCGTTGAAGTAAACCTGGAAATCGATGGGTAATCCAAAGTTACAATGGTCACCTATTCGGCTAAATATGGTGAATCAACAGAATATTGTTCCTCTAGGAAGGTTATCTAGTATCATAGTAGACACTGAAGAGGTGTGCACTACTACTAAATTCAAAGTGATAGAAATTATGGATGATAATAACCTCTACCCTGCATTAGTTGGATTGGATTTGGAATTTGCTAACATGGCTATAATTAACTTAATTAAGAGGAAAATGATATTTGAAGTCAATAATATGAGAGTCATTGTTCCATTAGACCCATCAAAAGAAGCAAGCTATATTGAACCTGTTAAAGAGGAGTACATCGTAGATGACATCAACAACATTTATCATATAATAGAAAAAGAAGAAGAATGGATTAACCCTACTGCAGATGGAAAATTGGGTTAGGAACAAGATAGTTCATGCACTTCAAATTCAAAAGAAGAATTCGAAAATTGGAAAAACAGGCTACATGAAGTGTCTACATGACGATATGCAAGGATCACTAAAGCAGTTCGTTGTATGACAGCTGAGGTATGTGATTTACCTTTTTATGATGGTTTTGGTAATATAAACACTTTTTTAAGAGATTATGAAAGACAGGTACCAAAATGTTAGAGATTGTTAGCTCTGGATCTAGCCCTAAGAGCTACTTCTGCTATTTGGTGGGGTACACAAAAGAAGAATATAGGAACTTGGCAAAAATGTCGAAGGTTGATGTGGGTAAGGTTTGGTCAAGTAGAAACATAACTGGCTGATAAGTATGATGGTTAAACTGATCCTAGAGAACAAATTCATCTCTAGATGGACAACATGGGAGGAAATCCCACGAGAAGAATGGGTGCATGGGTTCATCAAGACATTAGAGATAATTCCTCAGAATTGGTACTTGGAAACATAACTTCGACATGGTACTACGAACTGGGCAGAGATGGTTGATGGATTTATAATGAAATTTAGATTTGAAGATGATTTTCCACATATAGATTCATCCCTTCAAATAGTTTAAAAGAATATTTTTGAGAATGAAATTCCATTTAGTTGGCAGCCTGATTGGGTTGCGCATCTACAAAAACTTACTGGAATGCTACAACATCACTACAGAAGAAGATGAAGACCCTCAAAATATTAAGATAGTAGAATCTAAAGGCTACTGCGAAGTGAATGGACCTAAAATAGAGATGTCTGATATAACAAAGTCATTAAAGACAAGGAAGGTGAATATAGGGTTAGAAGATGAGTCAAAGTTTTCAATGATAGGAGATTACTGGGATGAAGAAACTATCAGCAAAGTAACAGATATTTTTCATGAATACCAGGAGTTTTTCCCCACTAAGTTCTCATATATGAAGGGCATAGTAGGAGACTTGGGAGTTATGAAGATTCCTTTGAGGCCTTAAGCAAAGCCTATCAAGTAGAGACCTTATAAACTGAATCCAAAATATAAGGAAAAGGTGAATGAAGAATTAGATAAAATGATAACAGTTGGGGTCATCGAACTTGTCGAAGAGTCTGACTGGGTAAGCCCCATGGTGGTTCAAGAAAAGAAGACAAAAGGAGAGATCATAATTTGTGTTGACTTGAGAAAATTAAATGATGCATGTTTGCATGACCCCTTCACTACGCCATTTATAGATGAAGTATTGGACAATGTAGGAGGACATGAGGCCTATTCTTTCACAGATGGATTTTCGAGTTACCATCATATCATAATTGCGCCAGAAGATAGGCATAAGACAACTTTTGCTACAAAACAGGGCTCTTACTAGTACACGATGATGCCTTTTAGCTTGAAGAATGCTCCTGCCATATTATCTAGAGTTGTAGTTGTAGCCTTCAAAGAATATATACACAATTTTTGGAAGTTTACTTTGATGACTGGAAACTCTTTAGGCTGTTGAAAAAGCATGTTGTGAGCTTGAGGTTGATGTTGGATACATGTAGGAAATACCAAATATCATTAAATTTGAAGAAGTGTATTTTTTGTGCACCATTTGGTATACTATTGGGCCATGTGGTTTGTAAGCAGGGATTAATGGTGGATCCCATGAAGATCGCAATTATTGTGAACTGGTCAACACCAAAGGCAATGAGACAACTACGCATGACACTTGGATAAACTGGATATTACAGAAATTTTATAAAGGGATATGCACATATAACTGTGTTAATGGAGAAACTGTTGAAGAAATATGTGCCTTTTCAGTGGAACAAAGAGTGCCAGAAAATCTTGGACGCACTGAAAGAGAAAATGGTGATTGGACCTATTCTAGTTTTCTTAGAATGGAATAAGGATTTTCATGTACATGTTGATGCATCTTTCATAGTGTTGGGTACAACACAGTGCAGAAGAAATTAACTACCCCATAGATTTTGCAAGAAGAAAATTGTCCAAGGCGGAAAATAAATATACCACAATAGAAAGTGAAGGGTTATCCATGGTCTATGCATTACAAAAGTTCAGGCACTAATTGTTGGGAGCACATTTCAAAATGTTCACCGATCACTCTACACTAAAATATTTGGTGAATAAACTTGTTCTAGGAGGAAAAACTTGTTGATGGTTCTTATTATTCCAACAGTATAACTTCGAGGTTGTAGTCAAACTAGGAAGATTGAATGTCATGCTTGATCATCTGTCGAGGTTGGAAATAGGAGAAGAGCCCACAAGTGTCAAGGATAACCTGTCTGACGTGTAGTTATTTGCAATCAAGATTGCGGACAATCACTTCACAGATATTATTCAATTTATGGCCACATGAATGGCGCCCGTGGAGTGAACTATGCAGCAAAAGGAGTTGGTAGTGAAAGTAGTCGATTTATCCTTGATTGTAGGACACTTGTACAAAATGGGACCGGATGAAATACTGCACAGATACATCCCTAAACATGAAAGGCAGAGTATTCTGGCATAAGCTCATGGAGGATTTATGGGTGGAAATTATGCAGACAAGGCCAATGCGCAGAAAATATTGAGAGCTAGGTTATGGTGGCCTATAGTACATAAGGATGAAAAAGAGATTTTTTGAGCATGTGATGTATGCCATGTTGGGTTGTGTTATATTCTTTTCACGACTAACCTACGTAGTGAACCGGGGGGTTAGAGGGGGGCCGAGCCCCCCCCTTCGCCGCGCCGTGCGCAGCGGGGTCACAGGGGGGCGGCAGCCCCCTGTCCGGGGGTTTGAGGGCGGGTAGCCCCCCTCTACGGGTTCGGGGTAGCGCCCCGAAAAAAAAATTTGGACCCTATATTAGTTGGGCGAACCTATATGGTTTCGGTCCATAGTTTTGGAGCGATGGTTTTCGTTCCATGGTATGGAATGCTTCGGCATGTATAAATATGTAATGTAACATTGAAAAGAAATAACTGGTAGCTCGGTTTGAGATCAGCTGGGAAATCTCTGTGTATATGTTTTATGTTTATGCTCTCGCATTTTTATTTTTCCTGTGATTTAGAATTCGTATGCAGGTAATTTCTGTACGGGGTTAAAACCTACATGCCAAAGAACAGGAAAGCCATTAAGAAGAGGTAAGATGCCACTAGTTCCACAAGTAACTTTGCAAGATTTTGACAAATGGGCTACTGAATTTGTTGGACCTATCAGTCCACCAGGGAAAAGGACTGGTGTGAGGTTATAATCATTGCAACTAACTATTTGACAAGGTGGGTCGAAGCACAGCGAGTGAAGGATTACAGCGTAGAAACTGCTGTGAAGTTAATCTTTGAATACATATTGTCCAGATTTGGGTGCCCAAGGATATTGATGAGTGACCATTAAAGCATTAGATGAGGAATTTCAATTTTACCACCAAAAGAGCACTCCTTATCATCCTCAGGAAAATGGAACAGTCAAACCCTTCAATAAGATTCTAGAGAATGCACTCACAAAAGTGTGCAATGTGAATAGAAATGACTAGGATCTAAGGATTCCAGCAGTGTTTTGGGCATATAGGACAACATGTAAGAAACTGACAGGATAGGCACCTTTAAGGTTAGTGTATGGATAAGAAGCAATCATGCCTATGGAATACATTGTGCCAAGTTTGAGAATTGCAGTGTTCACAAACATGGAAGACCCTTATACAATGGATGAAAGGATGGCACAATTACTTGCTCTGGAAGAAGATAGGTTTATAACAGGTTTTCATCAGAAAGTGCAAAAAGAAAGGAACAAAGTCTGGCATGACAGGCACATCAAGAAAAAGACATTCTAGGAAGGATATCTTGTACTTTTATATGATAGAAAATTCGCAAAGTTCCCAGGAAAATTTAAAACACATTGGTTAGGACCATATATCATCAACCACATCTTTGATGGTGGTGCAGTTCAGCTCACAAAGTTAAATGGTCAGTTGATTCCAGGATAAGTGAATAGTAGAAGATTGAAGGTATATAGGGACGAATTTTTCCCTGGAGCTTCACACTAAAGGAAAAAAGGAGAAGTGTCTTAGTGTCACCTATAGTTGAAAGTTGGCACTAGACTATAAACTACTCTGCAGAAGAGGACTTCGCCAAAGGAAGATTATTGTGCGATACTCGGGAGTATGATGAATTCCGAAAAAACTGCGATGAAGGAAGGATTGTTGCACCACAAGGAAAGGTTAGTCAAATTTCACCAAAAATATGACTGTTGGAAGGAAAAAGATGTCGTTAAGAGACGCGGGAGAAATGTATTTATGAAAAATAACTGGTCGGATCTAGCACCATATTTTCATTGAATGAGCTAGATCTAAACTAATCATGGGGTTCGAAATTCAAATTCTATATGAAAGCCATGCCCCACTCCACATTTTACACTTTTCTATCTAGAGAATTCAACTTGAGAATTTGCGACCAAGTGTGAGACAAGTGTGTTGTTGTATGTCTGAGATAAGTTTTGAAGAGATTGCTAAAGGGTTTGTAGAGAAACGGTTAGCAAACATCATGGAAGCATATACTGGTAAAATTGTAACATCAAGTGTACCTATGTCCCCAAGGTACGCGAGGTCGCCATGAAAACAAGTAGCCACGGAAGAACAACCACAAAGAACACAACAAAAGAGACCAACTGAAACCTCTAGAGTAGAGATAAGGACATACCCTCAAAAGAAGACAGCAAAAGAGTGGTGAACAAACAACAAGTAGGATAAGAAACTTGTGCAGAAAGGGAAGAAACCAGTGCAGCAGAAAGAACCAAAGCAAATCCATGACAGTGAAGAGGAACCCGACATATAGCGGATGGAGACAGAGGGCATAGGAATTCCCTTTTTGTTGCCACCATATTTTTCACTAAGGAAATTGAGTTCCAATTCATTTAAAGATCCCAAAGATGCGAAGTTCGACACTTTCACACCGCTGCTACCATAAAAAGTCTTGTTTGAAGGAGAATTACTCGGCAAAATTCTGCAATTGAATATGGAGGATTGGTACTTCAATGACCGGAGTAAGTATTTGCAGTTCAAGCCGAGAAGGCACCTATAGTAGGTATATTATCTAGAGAGAAGAATTACAAGGTTGCATCCACACCAGTGGACTCATGGATTGTAGAGATCAGGCTTGTTAAACATGTTAAACATGCCACACTTCAATAGAAGCACGTCTAACATAGCCTGTGTTCGACAATTATTGGTACTCGTGCATGACGGATGCCTCTAGCTAGAGACGAGGATTCTTATTGATGAGATGTTGATATGAAGGATTACTAGATTTCCACACCAAGGAAAGGACCATGCAGAAGAGTTTGTCGGTAAAAATTCAAGACAAGGCAATCGCACAAACAATGAAGGAAAAGTTCAAGCTAGTCAAAAAATTCACGAGGCTATGATATTAACTCTATCAGTGACCAAGGGGTGTGCTTCACCTTACACATTTTAGCCGGAAAACTAATGAAGAAGTGTAGAGAAAATGAAGTCCCCGTGGTCGTGGTTTCCTTAGCTGCGCAATGCAACGTCAAGGTTCAGTTCAACTAGGTTGGATGTTTATGCAGGGAATTTTTGGAGGACTGTCGGGAAGCACAGGAAGAGGGCAAGACATTTCACTATGAGTGGTTGATCTTGATCATCAGGCTGTTAGCACAGAAGGAGCCATAGGATTCATACTTTCCTCCAGTTGAAGCAAAAGTATGCGAAACCGCGCGATATGCCTCACTCTGGCATACCAAGCAGCCATCGCGTGCACAAGAGAATAGGATCTTATTCATAATATTGTCAATATATTTTCACATGGTGGTGAAACATCATACAAGGCTATCACCAAGTTTATATGATCAGTATCGCAACATAGTAGACTTTAAGATGGATTTTCACAGGATACATGTAAACGCTCAGAAGAACCCGATGGAGACATGGAATTCTCTACCATATTTGGTGACTGAAGATGACCTTCTCAGGATAATACAGCACTGGAAAGTAGAGTGGATGACTCCAACTAGAGAAGACATTGAAGCAGAGAAGGACACTTCGCAGCATGCGGGTCCAAGTGGGAAGGACAAAGGAAAAGACACAAGAGATAAGGCCAGAGCAGGAAGACGGAGCCCAGGACCCTCTTAGCGATGAAGGGGCAGCATAGGAATCATCGTTCATCATCAAGAGAAGGATACCTACAGTGAATATGGCAAGTGCAAGGAAGAAGAAGAAGGCGGACAAATCTAAGGGTGTGATACCACTTGTCCTTGTTGATGGGGACATCGACGAAATTAGAGAAAAATTCCAAGACGTAACAACAGAAACATGGAATAGGATTGATGATCGCTACATAGCACTCTTAGAAGAAGTTCAACAAGGCATTACAAAGTTAAAGACACTGTCACAAACAACCAGACAATCGGAGTAGACAGGTCAATCACTATAGCTAGAGAGACAGATAGAAACAACATTTGGGTTAAGGGTTATGCAGATACCAGCTGGAGCATTAAAATTTGAATCACCTGAAGACAGAGAGTGAGAAAAAGGGTGGGAAAATGTCAATATGAACATCGTCTCACTGCCAATTCAAATATTGCATGAGTTCCACCAAGGTATAACAGTTGAACTACAGGAGCAAGAACAGCACACTTCTCTATTAAATATTCAGGTGGAGAAGGAAAGAGCTTCGCTGAAGAAGGAGCTCAATCAGCTGATTAAGACAAGTTATTAAGCATGCCAGTAATAGAAACATCTAGAGGAAGACATCACAAAAACTTGTAGTACAATTTCGAATGTAAAGGTTCGCAAAGAAGAGTCACGAGCAAAGAAGGTCGCAAATCTCGGCCTCGCAATAAGGGATTCAAAGAATAAGCTTGAAGAAATGAAGTTCAAGTATGAAGTGAATATTACTAAGCTACAAATGAGACTGCAGCCAGTCACACCACCGAAAGTACGTGAGCAGAGGGAGATGGATCTGAAATATTCATTAAAAGGCATCTCCGACATAGTGGCAGATTGTGGCAAATTACTAGATGAAACTATGCATATTTGTACCTCACTGCAGGAGGATCCAAACATTGAGAGGATTGAAGAGGAGCTCCAGATGAAGCAGAAGCAGTTGGAAGAAATTCAAGAAACTGTGAAGACCTTACCAGTTTCGCAGAGGCTCGCCAGAAGCATTGAAGGGCAGACTCTTCAAAATCATATTGATGACCTTCGGAGAAAAGAGTAGATTCTGACAAAGAAGACTCAACCGTGGTAGGATGAGGCCTTCCATCTTTCAAAGCCAGTAGATGATAAGCTCAAGGAGCTATGATAGAGGGAGAAATAAGTGCTACAGAAGATTACCACACCAACAACAGAGGCACTACTCGAAGAAGTGCACCGAGAGGAGAATCAGGTAGCAAAAATACTTCAGTTGTATAATGACACCTACATGAGCATCACAGTAAAGATCCAAGGCACAACGCCTAAGTGACTCGGGATGAGTTACATGTGAGTGTTGGCATCCTGTTGGGCGTGGCCCAACTTGGTCCAATTTTGGTCAAAGAGCGCAAAGCTATATTTACCACACGGTGTCTTAGGGGCTTCGAGGTGGATCGAAGACCCTCATTTTGTAATGGGCATCAGGGTTGTATGTTACTTTTTTGTCGAGCCCATGGTATGCGGACTATGGTTTTGTAGAAATGTATTTTATATAGATATAAATTGCCTTGTCAAAGATTATGAGTGAATGATAGATGAGCACAAGTGACTGCATCTTATGTTTTTAGTTTGTGTTTTGGGCCTTAACGAAAGGCCCTACAGCTAAGTACGCAGAGATCTTGGAAGACTCTACAGCTTAGTGCGCAGATCACCTGTACCTAGATGCGTAGATTGAGAACCTAAATGTATTGAAGATATTCATCTTAATAAAAAGAAGAAGTTTGGGCCATATTTTTTGTATTGTTATGTTTTCTTTCTATATGTTTATGTGAAGTAAAGATTACAAGTAAATGTTATGATAGTGAAAATTTATATTATTATCTAATATGTTTATGTAATGAATTCAAATCTGTGAAGTGAAATATAAGCATAAGTCTTTTATGAATGTGAAGTAGTAGATAAGTATAAAACATAACAAAGTACATGGGTGCCACAGCGTAGTATCCCTCTGGCCGCATAAACTTGGTTCCCCAACCTCCCATAATCACTTCGGGTGAGACTGTGATCTGCTTGTAGGTCATTGTCGAGAGGGCTAGTGGTTGATGGTTTTTTTTATGCGCATTACACTTTTAACCTAGGTCAAGCCCACCTAAGCCAATAGGTGGATAATGGATAGGTCATTGATTTTCTTAAAAAATGGGGAACCTTTCTTTCCAATTTTATCTGAGGAGGAAACCAAGAATTTAAAAGAAATAAAATATGGATGATGATCAAGAGAACCTCCTTCTTTTGGGGTTGAGGTAACCATGAATACAAGGAGAAAATAGGGAGGAACAAGTTCTAGGTACGGCTAGGGTTCCCTTTCTATATTGAAGGACATGGATGTTGGATTTAATTCACTTATTTGTGTGTGTGTCACAATATCATTTAATATAATCTCTCTAGGTGCAAACACACATTAAAACACTACCTCAAGGTTCCCCCATGGCTTCAGGTTAGGCCCTCAAGGGAATTGAACCTTTCCCTTTGGGTGCCAAATCCCACTTATTATAAACTAGTGTTTGATTAATTTTATCTGCATTTCATGATAGAAATTTTCAATCTTATTTCTAGTATGTTGTGTTCAATTCTCCAAGACATGATTACTAAATTGATATTTTTATTATAAATCATTTGAAGAAACGCCAATACGAATTACCTTATATAAACTCAACAACATTAATTGGTATTCATTTCCATTATGATCAGAGACATAGGACTATGAGATAAAGAGTATTTATTTGATGTGCATGTCACAGTATATCATCATAAGATACTTATTCAAGGTTTTTGGTGTCAAATATTGATATTTGACTTCAATTCCAATCTACACACAAATTTTTTAATGAAATGAGTGACCAATTTCTATCATAATTGTGTGATAAATTTCATGACTATGTTTTCCTTTTTTTGAATTTGTAAATGAAAAAAAAGCAAGAAAGAAAAATAATAAAACGGTGTAGTTTATAAATTTTCAAATTGTTCAAGCTTTAAATGCTAGGGAATTATGTTTTTTATCTTACTAGCAAAGAATTTATTACTTGTTGTGCATACATCTTGAAATAATTGGATCATATGTATTAACAGCCATAAAAATTCACATTGTTTGCACCTTTTACTGAGACTACTTAACTGCATTGGACTTGTTTTTTGAGTGGAAATACTATGTTTAATTGTTAGGCCAGGAGGGTAGCTCCATGGATTAACTTTTTTATTGCATTACTAAATTCATGAATATATACATGAGTGGAGAGACTCTTGGGATTCCAATTCCAAGGTATTTTTGTTTTCTCTAATGCATAACTGAAACTATTTACAATATTTACAATAATCCCAATCCTTTTGGATTGGGTGTCAACATTCCCCACCTTAATATGAAGGGATGTTGGCAAGTCCAAGAATCATTTTGAATCTTTCAAACGTTTCCCTTCTAAGCGCTTTGGATAAGATGTCTGTAGTCTACTCATTTGTGGAATAATGTCTTAGGTGGATTGTCTTGGCCTCAACATGATGTCGAATCAGATTATATTTTTTATTTATGTGCTTGGTTCGATCATGGAACTTTGGGTTCTTGGCCAAATTTATTGAAAAAGTGTTATCAATCAAAAGAGGAGTTGAATGCACTTGTTTCTCTCGCAAATCCTCCAAAATTTTCATGAGCCACACAATTTCCTTCGTTGCTTCAGCTACTGCCACATATTTTTCCTCAGTTGTGGTATCTATTGGAACTAATTATTTTTGTGACCTCCAGAAGACATCTCCTTATCCAAGACTCATAACATAACCTAAAGTAGATGCCCTTGGTTTCTTTATCTCCATTAAAGTTTGAATCAAAGTATCCAATCAAGCTAAAGTCACCCACCTGTGTATACTTGAGTCCAAAGTCTTGAGTTCCCTTCAAGTACTTTAAAACTCTTTTTGCAGTAGACCAATGACCCTCACAAGGCTTTTGCATAAACCTAGAGAGG
The DNA here is from genome assembly GCA_000404065.3 of Pinus taeda. Taxonomy (NCBI): domain Eukaryota; kingdom Viridiplantae; phylum Streptophyta; class Pinopsida; order Pinales; family Pinaceae; genus Pinus; species Pinus taeda. The sequence continues at coordinate 101,058 of APFE031360146.1, read as the reverse complement.
ATTCCAATAGAAAATGAAATGTTTGGTCTAGCAGTAGCCAGGTAGTTGAGACTTCTATTGTAACAACTAAAACCAACCTCCAAAATTTCTCTTATGATTCGATTTTGGAGCCTTCCTTAATAACCATAGTGGCTCATCTAACATTGATCTAGGTATTCGTGCTTCGATTGAGACTTGTCTTTTCATTTTCACTTACTTCTACTAACTTAGCTGATTCCTCTAAATCACAAGTTGATCTCCCAACTTGGTCACACAGCACTTCTGGGCTTGCCTCCAAAAAATGCATAATACTTGAAGGCAATTAGCCTTGATGATTAGAGTTACGCTGTTCATACTGGCAGTGAGCCTTGAGCTCATAATTATGCAGTTGATGAAGGCAGTCATCCTTGATGATTGGAATTGCACAGATCAAAATATGAGTCATCCTTTAGCTCTGAAACTGCACAGTCATGGAAGGCAACCTGGGACTAAGCTCAGAAACTGTGTAGCCCTCAGTAAGCTCAAAAACTACACAGTGCACACTGAGCCAGAAATTTGCCCAGTTCCCCAAAACTGCGCATTCATTCCCTTCAGTGTTCATGGCAAGTTTCCCCCTAGAAAATAAAGAAAACTAAAGGGAAAAAAGCATCCCTAGGAAATAGGGATCCATTTTTAGTATCCCAAAGGGGGGCACTTTTGCTATTTTTAGAAACTTCTGCCAAGTGTCGCCTTTTCCTTAACTTTAGGCATGCACGTCATCAATTCCAATTTTATCAATTCTATGAAATGGATGCCTTTGGATCTCATTTGTACATTTGATCATCAAGCTCTAGCATCCTTGAGGAGATCAAGGAACCTTTAGAGCATTGTAGTCGTTTTTCCGAGTGAGTTTTTCTTTTATCACTTTTTGCCACTTTTCTGTAGCTTTTTGTTATTTGGCTTGTGTGAGTGTTGTTTCACTTATTTATCTTCTTGGTTACTAGAGTTTTAACTTGCTTTAGCTTTTAGAAGTGTTTTTTCAGTCTTTCATTTTCCTTTCACAAGTGTCGCATTGATTTTCTTTTTTTTGCACCAATGGTCGTTGTCTCGACGACTCTCCCCACATACTTGAGTTTCTTTTTGTTTATTGAGTTTCTACACCTGTTTTTAATCGATTTATCCTCAGTCATATTTTCACTCAAGCTCACATTATCACTAAGCTCTGCTCATTTTTCACGCTTCCATCTGACAGATTTGCACTTCCCTTGGAAGAATTTAACCTTGCCCAGATGGGCATTGTGTAAGCCTAAGGCTCAATCTCCAAGCTTATCCTCTGGAACTATAAAATGCATAGTACAGGCTGGCCCCAACTACACATTGTGTATTTCAAGGGCTTAGCATGTCAACCTTGGCCACTTAGACTGTGCAATGCGCAGTCTCTCCCAGGTTCTGCCCAGGCTGAGATAAACTGCGCATTGCGTAGTCTCAAGCCTTAGGTTGCACCCTTGGATGTTGGGACTATGCATTACACAGTTTCAAGCCTTAGGTTGCACCCTTGGCTATTGGGACTACACAATGTGAAGTTCCCACAGCCTTCCAGCCCCTCTCGTAGGTGAAAATTGTGCAATCCCTCTCATCATATGCCTAAATTTTCGCTTGATCATGTTGTGAAGTTAGATTTGCAAGATCTAATGTTTGCTTAACATTAGTGTCCTGTATGTCCCATAGTTACCACACTCGTGAAGCACTTATCGCCAATAGTCATTTTTATCATGGCACCAAAGAAAGCTACTTCAAGAGATACCACTAAAATCATTACTGGGGAAGCAATTCAGCAAGCGTCAGTTAACTTTCCAGTATATGTGGACACTTAACTGTTCATAGAAAAGGAGTCAAAACTAACATGGCAAGAAGTCTAGCAATAGTAGTAGAAGGAAGAAATCCAGTACAAGATCAGGGAGAGAGAAAGTTGTTGACAGAATAGAGGGGGAACAAAGTTGCAGAGTGAAAGCAGATTCAATCTTAATGCAAGCAACTTTGGCAGCATAAGCAAAAGGAAGCAGTGAGATAGAGAGCAAAATAGAGGAAGAGACAAAATAAGAGCTTGTAGGAAGCAGAAATGAGGTTGCAGAAAGGAGAACAAGAAATAAGGGAAGAATGGAAACAAATGAGGAAAGAACAGGAGGAGAAGCAAAAGCATGAAGAAGAATAAAGGCAAGGTGCAACATCAGGACAAACAACGTTGAAGAGCAAGGACATAACCAACCAGCATCACAACGGGAGAGTGAACATATGCAAGATCAAGAGCTTGCTCAGTAGATTGAAGAGTTGATTGAAGTTGCGGACATGGAGTTGGACCTAGAACCACGAGATAAAGATGTTGACCTAATGCCCAGTGCACCACAGGTCACCGTTCAGTATCCACAACCTCCAGCTGCAGAGTGAGCCCCGAGCAAGGAGGGGACATAGTTCCTCTTGATGATCATCTGGTAATGGATGTGTACAATCTGTCATATAATGAACTTTAGAAGAGGATTGTACAAGCGCGGAGAGAAATCATTTTTTGGATGGTCAATGATCTGAACTTAAACAGGAACACAACAAATTATGGATATAACCATAAATACATAGATGCGGTAGAAATAACAATGCATTTCAATAATAGAAAAATATTGAACTATGCTTACAAAAAGAATGGAAATAAACTAGCTAAGGCAATGGTAGTTGATCTCTAAGAAGGGCTGTGGTGGCTACATGCCTCTAAATTGTGTTACAATGAGGCTCAAGGGCCTATTTATTATTGAACAACAAGAGAAAACCCTAAACAACCATAACCCTAACCCAGGAAATGTAACGCCAAGAATTTGTGGGCCTTGTTGGGGTTAGTTGCGCATCCAACTTAAGTACTGCAGGATTTGTGGTAGGACCTTGCCTATAGATATGGGCCTATAGTGGAACTCAGAAAAAATGTCATTTAGGGGGGTCAAAACTGCTCCAAAAGTTAAGGACCCGAAAAACTTCTAAAAATATTAAATGTTGAAATAAACAAGGAAACAGATGAAACCAACTGGAGGTCTAGGTGGAATAGGTGGGTGTCCACCAATATCCACCTGGATCATTCCTCCCCCCTTAGAAAGAAATGGTCTCCATTGCATGCAGAGCCTCCATGAGGTGAGGAAATTTTTGTTGAACTTTGGTGAACCACTTGCCCCAGTGAAGGAGTTGGCGTGCTTTGACAACTCGATATAGCCGGATCCTCTGTTGGTGAGTGTTCTTGATCTGTGTGTCCAAGAGCTTATCAGTTGTGTCATGTTCCATGCAGTCCGGGTTGAGCTATGGTGGTGTGGGTTGTTATGCAATATTGGATGTACCCAACAATGGTGGAAAGTATGGTTGAAGGTGGTCTACATTGAACACTAGGTGAAGAGCAAGGAATGGTGGGATATTGAGCTCTAAGTAATTTTCATCGATGGCCTTGGTGATGGTGTATGGCCCATATCGAAGCGGGTGAAGCTTGCAGTGGGGTCCAGCAAGGCGCTCCTTCTGCAAATGTATCCAAACTTTGTTGCCCACTCATGAGCCCCAAAAATGAATAAGTATATGGGCTCATTCAACCTCCTAATTCGACTTAATCCACCATTCTCATTATTATATTGCATGTTTTTTATTATATTTATGCTAATAGAGTGCAATGGGTTAGTCATTATGCCAACAAGTCTAATGTGTGCTTTATGCAGTCTTTTTGGTCAATTTGGAGACAAAATCAAAGGTTTAAATGAGCACTTGGCAGCCAAATTCGTGGAGAGGATTTTTACGAAGGTGTCCCCTTCATTTATGGGCCCTTACCTCGAATTCTCCACCATCAGCTCAGAGTTCAAGGGCCACCAAATCAATTATCACAAGGGCAGCCGAGCAAGGGCTAGTAAAGTGTTGTTAACTACAAGTTTTGGCAGTTGAGTTCCTAAATTTTAGGAGGGCTGTTGGGGTCCTCAATTTGTATAAATAAGAGGACTTAGGGCCTCATTTCAGTTAGCCACTTTGTAGGCAGAAGTTAGCTAGTTTGTAGTTCGGGTTTTAGTCATTTTTTAGGCAGTAGTTTAGCTCTCCATTTCAGCACATTTTCAAGTTTTCCTTGTGGACAGTTTTTGGAATGTAACTATTCTTTTGATCAATAAAGATGAATCCAGCTCTTGGGGTTGGGCCCACCTCAAGTGCCCAGTACCTCCTTTGTTTACTTTCATGTGTCTTTGCTGCGTTCTTAGAATAAAATCTATTATTTAGATTAAAATATTGCTTTGTTACTTAGGTCGTTTTTTATGATTAAAATAGTTTTTCATGTTCAGATTTACTTGATAGGTTAATCACAGGGAAGATCTTCAGAAAAAGGCTACCAAGCACCTTGGATCTCACGTCCCCCTCAGTGGAATCATGAGCTGGGACCAAGGTGACCTTATTGCCACCAAAAACGTTGTTTTGCTTTGTCATGCAATTCTTAGTGTTGGAATTCTCATTTGCAGACGTTGATATTAGTTGTGTTTAAATGCTTCAGTTTATGATTGCTTAGTTGCATAGTTATTTCACGTATTCCATTTCGAATAAACTTTTGTTCGTTTCCTTTTGCTGTTACTTAGGTCAGATTAGAGTGAAGTAACTAGGTCATAGGTTTTCTAAGTGTTTATTTGTTCAGTTTGAAAAATAACTTGCAGAGTGCCTATCATACTTCTCCATTTGCCCATACTCCATCCAATCTACCTGCTTCATCCTCCATTTCATATCCTTTCCTTACCTTTTCCACGTTCCCTCACATTGACCTACTTTCCATATTATTGTGTAGCATTGCCTTATCTCTCCTTAAGAAAATCCAACCGTCCTTATCACTCCTCAACTCCATCCACCAAAAACTGGACCTTCTCACACCCTTATCCAACCTCCATACCCACTTCTCCACCTTTCTTCACCCATCAACCCTCTAAAACCCATTTTCAAAACATCCAGTAGAAATTCCAGAACATCCTGTAGAACCCCTGCAGACTTCCTGTAGAAGCTCACGAAAGTGGTTTCTTGAAAGCCAAACTCTGTGAAACTCTCGGGAAGGGTGCTAGGGACCCCTTAGGCCCTCTTTGAACCTTCCCAGCCTCCTGCAAGCATTTCCTCTCGTCGATCCACCTCTGCATAGTCAAAAATAGTGAAAACACATGCACGATAATTCTGACAACTTATTCAAAAATACAAAAAGATGTTTTCTTCATATAGTGATAACTTATACACATGCATTTTACCTTCCTAGAAGTCACTAGCATCTCTTTCAGTAGCTTGCATCCTCTTTTTCGCATTAGTAGGACTAGTTGGTAAAATTAGGGTTTGCTAGGGTTTGCATTTCCTTTCAGCTTTTCAGTTTCTTTCTATAAGTAGATTAGCTTCCTTTGAGTTAGCTTTCATCCATCAGTTAAAAATCTTCTTCTCAGAGCTCATAGAAGTTGGCTTAAGCCCCTAGTGGACTTGTGCCAGCTGACCAGGTGACAGTTGCGGCAAGAGCTAGTACTTGTGTATACAGCACCGTCACTTCCAAGTTTGTTACGAACTACCGGGTTGATAAAATTAAAGAAGGGAGTCCCAGGAGTTGCAGCATTATTGCTGCAATACTAGGGCCCAACACCCACCTGGAACTTGTGCGGCACTCAATGTTGATCATGGCGCTGCTCTTACTTAGCATTGGCTCTATCCAATACATCATGGAGATGATGGTGGATGTGTTGAATGCACTCAATGAAGTTGTTAGCGCTATCGTCTTCGGACTAGACGTGAGCCGAATATACCTAAGTGGCTGCAAATGGTATGGCCACATCAATGGGACATAATGGTTGAAATCCTAGCCCTACCTAAAAAGGGTTGTGGCTCATTGAGCTATGGAGAGCTCTATTGTAGCCGTGTTGGACTTAAGTGAGACTTTCATCCCATTTGCGTCGATGCTTCAAGTTGTACATGCACAAAATGTGTATGATTATCTTGTTGACAACCTCTGTTTGACCATCAGTTTGAGGATGGAAAGTCATGGACATAGTAATTTTTATATCCAACATCGACAAGATAATTGACCAAAATGCACTCAGGAATTTTTTGTCCCGATCTGAGACAATGTACTGTGGGATCCCAAAGTGCACCCGCACTCACTCAAAGAAGATCTTAGCATTGTGCCTCTGTATTGATACTCTTCTTATAGTCCATCGCGATGGCCATATTAGAGAATATGTCAACAAACATGAAAACAAAGCCATTGTCTTGCTTAGTAGAAGGAAGGACCGACATGTAATCCATGGGGATATATTCCCAAGGTCGACTAAGAGTAGGTATAGGAGTATATAGGTCTTGCTTCTTTATGGTGGGTTTTGGAAATGGTGCAGGCAGTGCAGGATCTAATGTACTTACAAACATATTGATGAAGTTTTGTTAGATAAAAATACTTTTGCAATATTGTCACTATTTTCTCTACTCTAAAATATCCAGCGGTCTGACTGTAGTGTGCCTCCCAAATCATCTTGGCACACTCACTTGAAGGAACACAAATGTGTCCCAGGTGGCATAACTATTGGTTTGTGTTATATTCTTTCCACGACTAGCCCCAGTAGTTAGAGGGGGGACGGATACCCCCTTCGTTGCACCGATGTGCAATAGAGGGGCTACAAGGGGGGCAAAAACCCCCCCTGTACGGGGGGTTTGAGGGGGGCAGTAACCCCCCTCTATGGGGTCTTGGGTAGCGCCCCGAGAAAAAAAAAATTGGACCCTATATTAGGTGGGCGAAGTTACCTATGGTTTTGTGCATGGTTTTCACACATGGCTTTGGACATGATGGTTTTTGGTGTACGGTATTTTATAGAGCCAGTCAAGGGAACTACGGTTATGTTCTAATCTAGGGTTAATGGATTGAGCTTTATGGATGCTTCGACATGTATATATATGTATTGTAACATTGAAAGGAACATAATGAAAAATCAATCTGGTAGTCCTAGTTTTGGGATCCAGGGGAAAATCTTTGTTTATATTTATTTTATGTGTTATGCTCTCGCTATTGTTTATTCTCTGTTTTTAGAATTCATATGTAGGTAATTTCTGTACGTGGTTAAAACCAACAATAAAAATTCATCCTGAAAGTGAAAATGTGGAACTTGCTTCCCTTCCAATAGTGTTTGGTATGTGGTGTCGAATTCTAGATCGCTCTAGTAAAGATGCGGCCACCCCGAATTCTTGTGCCCACAGGAGTTAAGCATAATGATCAGCCCCATGACTATTGGTCGACTAAGGAAGCCTACATCATTATTGGTATTCCCTTCTTGTACTTAATGTTCAAATGGAAACATTATAGGTAGGTGGACCATTTCTGATGGCGATCGTTCTCCAACTTCCCTTATGTTTATATGAACTACAGGGATCGGTGGTCTATGTGGATGATCGTTTACTTCCCCATAATGTAATTCTTCCATTGACAGTAGCCCTGGATAATGGAATACATTTATTTGTCATAAATGGGATACTTTTGAACTGTGTATGAAAGTGTCTCACTGTGGTAAGCCACCGGATGCCCATGTTGAGTAAGAACTACACCAATACCATAGTCGGAGGCGTTTGTCTCAATCTTAAACGATTGTTGTAGGTCTGGTAATGTAAGCATTGGTGTAGAGAAAAGGTGATACTTCAAATTAGAAAATGCCTATTGTTGGGTTTCGAACCAAAAAAAATGATTTCGCTCCTCCCTTGTTGACTTGACTTAAAGGCCAAGTGATATGAGAGAACCCCAACACGAAACTACTGTAGAAATTGCCAAGACCCAAAAAGTTGCAGAACTTTGTTAGAGTGGTTGGGGTTGGCTAATCCTGAATGACTTTATCGTGGTTGGTTCCACATGCACACCCTTCTCATCAATGATTTACCCTAGATATTGAACCTGGGTCATGCCAAAAGTGCATTTCTCCAAGTTAGCACACAGCTTGTGTTTTCGCAAGGTTTGTATGACCCATCGAATATGGTGAAGGTACTCTTCCCAACTCTTGTTGAAGATCAAGATGATATCTAAATACACCACCATGAATTCATTGGTGAAGGGTCACAAGATGTTTTCCATCAATCTCATGAAGGTTGTAGGGGCATTCGTCAACCCAAAAGGCATGACCAACCATTCAAAAAGGCCCTCCTTGGATTTGAAGGTATTCTTCCACACATCAGAGGGTTTGATAGGAACTAGGTGATAACCTGACTTCAAGTCAATCTTGTTGAAATATTTGGCCCCCTTGAACTAGTCTAGAAGATCATCAATCCGCAGGATTGGGTACCTATTCTAGACAATGATCTTGTTCATCACCCGATAGTCAATACAGAGTCTCCAGGACCCATCCTTCTTTTGTACCAATACAATTGGGCTCCCAAAGGGTGATCAGCTTGGCCTGATGTGGCCTTTCTGCAATAGTTCCTAAATCTGCCTCTTGATCTCATCATTGTCTAGAACAGAGCGTCAACAGATCAGTCCATTGGGGAGTGGCGCGCCTGGGATCAGATCAATTGAGTGCTTGACCTAACAGTGTAGAGGTACCCCTATAGGCGAGGAAAAAATTTCCCTGTACTCCTCCATGACCTTGTCCATTTGTTCTTGATGTGTGCAGCAACCTTGTCTAGAAGCCGTGGCCACAGCCTTCTTCTTGCCGTGAGGGAAAATCATAAGGAAAAAAAAAAAAATCCTAGTCTGGGAAATGATCTTACTACATTACTTTACAGTGATCAAAGAGATGTCGGTAGGCGAGGCTACCTCTGGTACCTTGTACAACTTATTGGCCAAAGTAATAATCATAAAGCGAGGTATAGACTCATATACAGCATGTGGCTTCCACCAGTATGGTTTTCCTAATAATACATCACAAAATTCAAGAGGAGTAATATCACATAGTACTTCATCCATGAATAGCTTGATGTTGTTGGGAAGGTGGCACTATTGGCTGACATGGAGATCTCGTCCTTGGTGAAGCCACCCAATGGTGTACGGTTTTGGATGTGTTGTAGTATTTAGGCCCATCCACTTCATGATCTCTACTGAAATGAGATTTTTTTGGCTCGCGTTGTCGACAATGAACTGCAACAGAGAACCCTTCATCCACATCTGTGAGAGGAAGAGGTGTTCCCCCTCCTCTAGATATTCAGACTCATTCTTTTGGATCTTGATGGTGGCCACAGTGGCACTAGGCTATGCATCAATGACTTACTTCCCTTTTTCATTCCCCTTATCAAGTTTTGACTCAGAGTCGGAACATGTGTCTAATTCGGAGGCCTTAAGCTTGGCGACCAGTGATTGTTTGGCCCGACACTCACTTGTGTTTTGAGTGGAGCTCTTATGGAACTCGCACCATTTTCTCATGTCTGTGTTTGTCTTCATGGTGTTGTTATTTTCTTGTGGCTTCGGTAGGGTGTATTGGGTAGCCTCACCTTACCTTTGTCTGTTTCTATGTGGTTTGGGGGCACCTTTTCCTTTCTTTGGATTCGCAGATCCAAAGTCTCGCTTCTTATGTTTAAGATTATACTCAATATTGACAGTGTATTGGTACATCATGCCAAGCGAGGAAATGTCCAAGAACTCCATCTCATCCTAGATGTACTTGTGTAAACATCTGCGGTACTTGAGTACCAAATTTTGCTCATAATCCTTGATACCCAACTTCATACGAAGGGTATGGAAAACATTTGTGAACTCCGTCACATATTGGTCCCTTCCCTATCGTAGTGTGGTGCACTTTATGTATTTATCTTCATAACTCCTGATAGGGTAATATTGTTCCTCAATGGCATATCGAAAAGAATCCCAAGTGGGTGTGGCTGAAAACAGCAAGGATTCACTCTCTTCCTTTTGTTCACAGTAGGTTTCCCACCAGTCCTTGACATGTGGGGTGGCTTTGAGAAGTGAAAAAAGTAATATTTTCCCCATTGGAAAAGTCATGAACTGAAAAATATCCTTCCAATAGATTTAACCATTTATCTACGGAGTATGAATCTATCTGGCCCTCAAATATGGGAATATCGAAGTTAACTTGTACCTTAAAAGGAGTGGTGCCTCTAGAGTGGCTATTGGATGAAGATGCGTCACCTGTGGGTAGCCGTTGAAGGATCTAGGAAAAGTTATCCATCATCACGTTCCTCTGTCGCTGGAGGGCTTCCTCAAGCAACATTTTTAAAGGATCGTCTGCCCCCTCGTCTTTTTTTCTTCCACCATGGGAGGTCGTCGAGGTTTGCGAGGCTGGTCTTGAACCGGTTCAACCAAATCGAGCCCTAGCTCCTTATACCCTCACCTTGTTGGGGACATGCAAAGAAAAATGGAGAAAGAGAAGACCACTTTGATACCACTAATCCAAACTTAAATAGGAATGCAAAAAATTATGGACATAACCATAAATATAGAGATGCAGCAGAAATAACACTCCATGTCATTAATAGAAAAATATTGAACTATGTTTACAAATAGAATCAAAATAAACTAGCTCGGGCAATGGTAGCATATCTCTGAGAAGAGATGTGACAGCTACATGCCTCTGAACTGTGTTACAATGAGGCTTGTTATCACCAAAAATTGATCATATAACCATAATTTACTAGATGGATCGAAGTACACCATGTAGGGCCAATTTTACCATAGTAAAATTGCTTTCACTATAAGAAATTGCTTAATAAACCACATTTGTTAAGCTATTTCTGGTTAAACCCATGAAGAATAATTAAATAAATCACTATTTATTTAATTATCTTCTATGAATAATTAATTAAATCATTGTTTAACTAATATTCCTTGTCATATTTGACCCGGTTATGAGAAATAAATAAATAAATCATTAATTATCTTATTTTTCTCTATGAATAATTAATTAATCACTAATTAGTTATTATTCATTGTCAAGTTTGACTAAATCCCCTAGGAATACTTAAATAAATCATTATTTGTTTATTATTCCTTAAACTATATTTCTTGAGATAATAAATAAATCATTTATTATTTATTATTTCTAAATAAAAATATTTAACCAATTTAAATACTTTTTCCTTCCAACCAAATATAATAAAATATTCCAAATAGTTAATTCTAGAATTTAGTTAATGATATTTTATTATTTCCCATTATTCGAGGATAACCTAATATTTTACTATAAATTGGAGGGTTTTACAATCATTCCTCACTTTCGTTCATTTTCATTGTTGCACTCACTGTTGCAATTCTGATTATTATTATTGTCACACACCATTTTCTTTTCCATTTGAGTTCTCATTGAGCTCAAACATTTTGTTTGTTGGGTTTTGCACATTATAGAGGAGAGAGACTCTACAAAAGCTGAAGACATTGAGGATAGCAAAGAATCCATTCCGTAGAGGGGGACTGGTAACATTATTTTTTCCCTTCAAACATCTGATAAAATATATTCTTTATATATATTGTTTCCATTAGATTATTGGAGTTACTTGCGCTTATTTCTTATTCCATTTTGTTGTTTAACTATTTAGCATAGATCAGGGCTTTAGCAGATTTTGTTTCTATCATTTGTTGCAGATCCACATTGTTTAACAGTCATTTTTACTGTTAGGTTTGTCTGTCATCCACAATCTAAAGTGGTTTCTTTTCATACACCTTCGAGAAGAAAAATACATAACAGATGGCAACTCCACTAGTGATTTTCTTATTGTCGCCAACAGATGGCAACTCCATTACGTTTTTAATTTTGATTCAGAAACATTGGTGACCTTTAGTTTTCAGCTTATGGTTTTTCTTTTTTCAATCTCTTAATGTTGTTTACTAGAATTCTGACACTAGATCAGTCAAATTTCTAACTTCCGCAAGTTTTCTGGTTATTTCTGTAGGTCAGAGGAACCAGCTGCGACAGAGACAACAAATTTTTTAGAGACTTGCTACCCGAGAACTAGGGAGCATAAATTACACTTTTCTACCCCAAACCTGCGATCTGGAGGTCCAAAACGCACTTTCTAGCCCAAAAAGTGCGATATCCCCTGAATCAGGTCAGTACCTGCGATTTTAGGGTTTCCGAGAATTTTTCTTATCTTTTTTTGGGTTTTGCCAAGAGCAATATTTTGGGTTAGTTGACCACTGTCTTAGCCCTCTTAGGCCTTGATCTACTCTGTTTCACTCGTCGAAGTGGAATTCAACCCCTTAGGGCTTCTAGTACGCTTCCAACTATATAGGACGAGTTTAGCTGAGTTAGAAGTCTGAGTTTCTTGCAGAGCTTTCAACCATATTTTCCATGTCTATACCTTCCTTTTTTAGATCTTCAAAGATAGGTTGTTTCCATCCAAAGTTCCCTCTTGAAACTTGTTTTATCATTTGCCTTAGGCTGCCATTGTTTTCCCTAGGTTTCACACCCATCTCCCTATCTTTTGCAGTGATTTCCCTCACTAGTTTTTTGTTGTTGTTGCACCACATTTCAACAACATAGTGTCATTTGACCCTAGTCACGCTGACATTTAGATCTCCTGGCATTTTTGTGTGTTTTTAGTTGATTTCGCCACCAACCAGCATAGTGTTTTCAAACCCAGTTTGGGTAGGGTTTTAGATAGTTGATTTGTTATTCATTTTCTGTTTTTAATTTCAAAATATTTCAGCAATCTTTTTCTTTTTTCAAACACCGTATCTAGGCTTAATTATTAAACACACTTTCACACACAAGCACACCTTAAGTGAAGGGTGTTTGGTTTACACTACCAAGCCAAGACTTAGCTTAATTAATTTATCTTCCCAAATAAAGACAAAGACATTTTGTTTATCTTCCTTCACCATTTTTGTGTCACTTGTGTCTTGTAACCATTGTGCCACCAAGGCATTTGTCATGGAGACTTTTAGGTCTTCATCCTCAATTTTCGCTTGGACATATTTCTCCTCCCCACAGGGTTCGAGTTAGTCATCCCCTAAGTCCCCATACTGACTCTTATTCTGGTTTATCCGATTCCTCATCCGATTCTGAGCCTCCTTCACCACATACCGTCACCATGTCAGGACCCACTACAGGTGCAGGAAACCAACCTCGTGGTGGCTTTGATTCTATCCCGGTAGTCACATCGAGTGGAACCATTATGGGAACCGTTCTGGCATCCCCTTTTCTACCTTTCATGGTTGGGTTAAGTCTCCCAAATTTTAACCAGTTGATTAATGACCCCATACACCATGATGTTAGTTGGCCATCTATGTCGACTAAGCTTCCCTCAAACATTCCCAATTTTGAGGGTAATTCTAGAGAGGACCCCACCAATCACATCCACTCCTTCCATATGTGGTGTTTGTCTAATTCCATTACCAATGACTACATTCGTCTTCGGTCGTTCCAATACACGCTCACTAGAGATGTTGCGAAGTGGTAAATTGACCATCCCTCCACTTCTCATTCCACTTTTGCAACGCTTTCTAAAGTGTTCCTTTCATATTTTCAGTTGCCTCTCTGATACGACACCATACAGAGCTCTTGACCACATTTTTTCAGTCCTCTGCAACCTGTCTTTCTGACCATGTCTAGGAATGGCATAGAAGGAGGAGCATGTGTCATGCTCCTTCCTTCGAATATCGTGCCTACCTCTATTGGTTTCTTGGGAATATTTTAGCACCCATTCCAAAGATGTCGTATCTCATTTTCCACAGACAGAGGAAGAGGCTCTCCATACTTCTCTAAGATATGACTTGATTTATGCACAATCCGGTTATGTCTATACCGTTATACCAGACCTCCCTCGCCCTAGTAGTGCCAATGCGCCGAGGGTATATCACACCGCCGACAGTATCGTTGGAGCTATTTCACATCCTTCATCGTATACTCGGCATGGTTATGGCCAGCCGCAAGGGGGCACTAGTTCCTCCTACATTTATCCCCCTCCTACCAGAAACGTGTATTCAGGACAAAGCATCTTATCTATTCAACCAAACACATCAGTAGATGTTAGGGCCATCTAATGCTCAACCTATCTACCAGATTGTTTCCCCTTCACCATCTTACACATATGCATCATCAAGAGCTCCATCCCCTCAGGCATTAGCGCAGCAACCTCACATGCATCCTCAGCCCTAGTAGCCACCGCCCCCTCAGGACCAATTCTATGCACAGTAGAGTACCACCAATCCCCAAAATTCGAAGAAAAATAATAAGGGGAAGGGTAACAAGGGTAACCATGGTAATCGACCCAATCAACCCCAAGGGAACCAACCTAACACCGACAACCAGCAACAGGGAAACTAGCCCAAGAAGAAAAAGGTTATTCATATGAACAATCCTTGTGCGTTTTGTGGTGTACATGGCCATTATACTCATGAGTGTCCCCTCTTACCTCAGATGCACCAACTGTGGGAAGCCCAAAAAGCTTCTAGAGGTCAACCACCCATGCAGCAACCACCTTAGAATCTTGCACCATCTCAACCAGTTGTGCTTACAAATCCTTTCCCTCAATAAGGATTTGTTGCTACTCAACCTCAACAAGGTCAAGCAGACCATCCTCCCAAACCTTCTGGTCCTGGTGACTACCAGATCCTCATGATGAATTTTGATGAGGTCAATACCTTTGATGTCAACTTGCAAACTCATTCATGTCAATACGACAATCCATCGACTTCGTCCACAACTGAGACCAAAACCAAAGAATCTATTGATCCTCTTATGACACCAAATGGTCTGTTATAGATTCCTCATCCTAAAGTTGAGTCAATTCCCAAGATCCCCAAGGGGTCATTACGCCATAACGCGACCTCCAACTTAGCTACCCACACATATAGAATAGTAAACATCTTGGCACAATCACCTGCTGCCATTTCGACGTTGGAGTTTCTCCAATCATGCCCATCTCAAAAGAAATCTCTACTACTTTGGGCGCAGTAGATCCTTCAGATGATTTTTTGATTGTATTTCCTGTTAATGCATCAGAACATCCTCCCTTACCTCCATCCATTGCTTTCCAGATACTAGTCTGAGTCTATAATGCCATCATCTCCCGATGCATTATTGATGAAGGCGCATCCACTTGCATAATGTCCGATGTTTTCTGGAAGCATCTCAAGTCACCCCAGCTGGTCCCATCCACCATCAATTTGCGTGCTTGGTACGGTCACCCCTCCCCTCCTCTCGGCATGTATCGCAATTGTCCAGTCACTCTTGCGAGCAAGACTTTCAATGTAGACATTGAGGTTATTGATGCCCCTCTAGATTATAATATTCTCTTGGGTCATAGTTACACATATTCCATGTCATCCGTCACATCTGCGGTTTTCTGCAAGATGTGATTCCCCCATGAAGGGAAGATCATCATTATTGATCAGTTGACATACTATGAGCCATCATACTTAACCTCCATTGAATCCATTATCTCATCAATGTCCGGAAAGAAATATGCCACCCCTCTCACCGGTGTTTCACCCGGAGTCTACAGATATTCCAACTTGTTGGGTGCTTTCCTTGGTCCTCCTCCTCCCATCTCTGAGCCTAGCTCATTAAGTGTCTGCATGTTACAAGCATCATGGGTTCCTCAAAAGAAGTCTGGTATCTCTGCTTAATAGCCATCTTCTCAGCACCCTATTGTTACCATCTTAGTCGATCCATCAGGATCCACCCCTCCCAGACCTCCTCTTTTTGTGGGTACCTCTCCTTTGTCCCCATCAGGAAAAATACCTCCAAGTCTTAACCATCTAGGAGCTACAACAAGAGAAAAACCTAAATAAGAGAAACCCTAACACCAGGACATGTAACACCAAGAGTTTGTGGGCCCCTTTGGGGTTAGTTAGGCAGCCAACTTCCTAGGGTCGTAACCTGGTCATATTATCTATGTTTGGAACGTATGATACCTTATTGGAAAGGTCTCTCTGAGTACTACAGGATTTGCGGCAACCCCTGCGTACAGCTACCTGCTTACATCATACCTCAAAAAAACGTCGTTTATTTGGTCAAAACTGCTTTGGAAGTTCAGTACCCAAAAAACTACTAAAAATAGTAAATGTTGAAATAAAAAAGGAAACATATGAAACTAGCTAGAGGTTTAGATGGAATAGGTGGGTGGCCACCAATATCCACCTGGATCAACCATGAATCACCTACATTCATTAGATAAAGGGTGATAGTGGCAGAGACCAGCACGAATCCAAATACCATTACTGAAGCTAACTTGGCCTTCGCAGGTGTGACAAGATCAAACACTCAGTATTTGACGGTCCAAAGTAAGCAATTGGTACAAAATCTACATGCTTCCTGGAAAGATATAGTACAGCTCCGCGCAGTAGCATAGAACGCTATCTCCACACAAGTCTACTTGGGGGAAATGAGAGCAGCAATACTTGGTGAAATATCAACACTTGGAGAGACCATGCGGGAGCTCTATGAGGATCTCATGACCGTACATAAGGCAGTTATTCGCTTGCACGACTTGCAGAAGCAGAGGAAGTAATTTTTCAAGACTCTTAGGAATGTTCAAACTTCCATCACCACCATGTCAGAATGGATAAGGTGATACAAAGGGGCACCGCTTACTTTGGTAAAAAATATGAAGTCACAGGCAGAATTGGAGAAAGCAAGACTTTGAATGTTGATTCAAAACAACAAGCAGCTCACCTCATACGTTGGAAACATTCAGGCCCCATATGTTTGGTTTTACAATGGTATTATACTTCGTGGTAAGAATCCACAAGATCCCATTTGTCATCTCCTTTACCAAAGCTAAATTCAAACACTAAATCAGGAAGGAGATTGAAGAGTACTTGGAGCAGCCAAGACAAGTTTCCACCAAGGAATACTTAGATTCAAACAAATAAAACATGCATAACTACATTTGTGGTCTCGTCCAGATTAAAACCATGTTTCTCCTTCTCGTGAGAGAAGTTAAGACTGGTTCCAAATCATTGTACCCATATGTTATGGAGGCTAGAGTCTGCTTCCAGCTTGACACCATCATGCAGTTTGGGGATGTCATCGCACAGTACAAAGATTGGCATTGATACGTGACCGAGAAGCATTAAGTGGAGGTTGTTGAGCTAGAGTGTTCCCAAGCTAAAGCATCATAACGTCTTGTCTTGTTAGGCTGCCAAGTTGTCTCTACCCTATTTTTTCCTATATGGGTATGAGTGTAAAATGTAATATTATTTGTAATTATGTTGTAAGTGAAATTCCAAGTTTCAATATTGGAATATTCATCATGTAATGTATTGTGCTATTTTTTGAACAAGTTGAAGAGTCATGAGGGTAGTCCAAAGGTCACAAAGGGGAGTTGAAGAGTCACCCCCTCTTGTTATAAATAGAACCTCATAATTCATGTAAGAGGCTTTTGGGAGCCAAGATTTTAGCAAGGCTTAGGCTTAGAAAGAGCTTGGGAGTATTGTGAAGATCCTTGGCTTCTCCATAGTGTAGAGCAAGTATACTTATTTCGAGGAGAAAGTGTTGTTAACTGTAATGTTCCACTATTGAGGCTAGTGGTCATCAATGGTGTATGTATGGATGGAACTTTCACTTATAATAATAAAATCAAAGCCAGCATGCTTTCATGCATATGTTGTTAATATAGTAGGACTATTCTTGTTGTATTGGCATGTGTATTTTATTTAAATTATGCATATTCTTATGAACTATTTTGTTTCCACTTACATGAATCTTGTTGAATGCATGTTGTTGGATTAACTCGTCACTTTAACTTGTGTACTATTTTGCATCTTATCTTGTGATGTCGTTCCACTCATGTGTTCCTTTCAAGATTCATACCATTACAAGCTTCTAAGGGGTACACTTCATACTCCCTTCGTGTATTGGAACCTTCATGAATTGTACTTGGCTCTCTGTAGGGTCACACACTTGTCCTCACCCAAAGTTATCATACTTTCCTCTGCGCATTTCTGCGGTCAAGGAATAACATTACCACCCACTATTGGGACTCCTACTCCAAACGGTGTGAGGTCATCAGAGGAAAATTGAGCCTAAATGTGCCCATGAAACTTTCGCATAATTTCCATGTCATAATATGTAAGCCACTAAAAAACATTTAAATTTAAAAAGAGGTACATGTAAATATTTTGGAGGGAAAAGAATATAAACTTTTTTTTTAATTTTATTTTTGGCTTATCTCCTCATATGTTTACTCAAATAACAAGTGTAGACACTTGTTGGATGCGTAATTAAATTCCACATCCAACGAGTACCCATTATGCATACTTTCTAGAAGATCCACATTGATAATAAAAAATGAAGATACATTAAAAAAGCGTGTTCAACATGCTTTTTAATGTATCTTCATTTTTTATCAATGTGGGTCTTCTCAAAAGTTACATAATGGGTACTCATAGAGTGTATACACTTGAAATTTGAGAAAAACTATAAGGAGATAAGCCAAAAATACAAGTAGAAAAAAGTAGTTTTCTTCTTTTCCCTCCAAAATTCACAATTCTTATTTTATTATTTTAACTATTGTTTTACTATTTTTCCTTAGCAAGCCACTTTTAGGCTTAAATTTCCTATAATGCTAGTTGGGACTTCATACCGGGGAGATCCCCTGAAAGTTGTGGTCCATCACCATCAACATTTCTAGCGGTAGAAGGAGGGCCAGATGACAAGTTGAGCCCTTGAAGTCTATTTTGAATTTTTGCACTCATTTATGACTTCTTCCTGAATCATACTCCCGACATGTTTTTCCATAGACATGAAATTACAAGTGTCAGCAAATATCGTTGATGACTTCTCACATCTTAAATTTGATGTCGAGGGTGGAACAACCTTGCTTGATCATATTGATCGTTTTCTTATATTCTACACAGAGCACAACATCCCCCTTGAGGATGTTGGATCTCGGCTGTTTATTCTCACGTTCGAAGGGCGTGTAAGGAAATGGTGTAACACATTAACCGTTGCGTCCATACACTCTTTTGAGCATCTTTTCATAGAAATGTCTCATGCTTTTGACATGTTCGATCGTAAACATCTGGGAAAGAAAACTTTAGAATTGTGAAAATCGCCTGATGAATCATTGCATCATTTTCACATTTGTTTTATGCATTTATGTTTTTAATATCCAGAAGATGAAGTTGATTGGGATTTCTTGGCTGGAAGATTTCAATATCTTGTTCACATTTCTACAAATTCACATGAGTTAGAATCTTTCGAACCTCTCCCAACATACCTCAGTGTTAGAGCATATAAATTTGATACGGACAAGGTTGTTTTTCCAAGTGACCCTCTATCCCCTTCTCATCAAACAACTCTAGCTCCATAGGTCGAGGTGGGAGAAGTTGAGAATTCACTTTTTGATCTACCGCCATCTTCCCCACCTCACATACTCAAAATTTTAGCACATGTTTGGACTATCAATTTGATGATTGTGAATAATTGTTACTTCCTCGTCCTCCATCATTTGGTCC
Organism: Pinus taeda; assembly: GCA_000404065.3. Lineage (NCBI taxonomy): Eukaryota > Viridiplantae > Streptophyta > Pinopsida > Pinales > Pinaceae > Pinus > Pinus taeda. The sequence goes on along the minus strand of APFE031360146.1, from coordinate 81,710 downwards.
TTCTAATCCTCTGGATTGTGATGTGTTTTGTTCACCTGTTTCAAATCTCTCTTGTGATGTTCACGAGGATCAATTGTTGGATGGAGTTGGTGTTGAGAAGCCAACTTATGATATCATTCACGATGATTATGTGGGGGATCCCATAGCTGAAAAAGAATTTGCGACGAAGGATGGTTCTCTTCCTTCCACACATCTCCTTCATCATTCTAACATTTCCCACGATTCTATCATTTCTGTTGAATCTTGTGAAAATTTAGTTCCTGATGATATTACTACTTCTGATCATTCATAGAACACGTGGGATGTCATTTCTTCATCCAGATGTGAATAGGGTGAATCTTCTACTCTTGATATTCCTAATCCCTCATCTCATCTTTCTGAAACTTAGAGCGTGAAATTTGTTGTTTTTCATCTTCCCCTATTTGCAATTCATTAGATCATGAGGATGCCTATCATTTGAACTTTCTGATCATGGTTGTCACAACCTCTTCATTGATTCATTTGGCCATGATTTTGATTTTTCAGCTGCTAATATTTCCTAGCTACCGATCTATGATGATCTACCTATTGATGAGTTGGAACTTCCCCAAGTTGTTGAGGCACCTAAACCCGAGTCAATGGTTATGTCAGGTTCTCGTAGTCTTGAAGTCAATTCCACTTCCAATCAGAATAGTGGTTAATCTTTTGAGGCTCCTCATCACTATATCGCACATAATTAAAATCAATTTGTCTTATAACTCTCAAACCCTCCATCTGTATTACACGATCCTATCGCTCAGTCATTAGAGGAGTCATACGTGGCGAGCATTGTTGAAAAATGAAAATTTTCTTCTTTCTTCATGTTCGCTCGCCTTCACAGTTTGAAAGTGTGTGCATGCTTGTCTTCAGCTCGCAATGTTTTTGGACACCATGGTACATCTATAGAGTTCCTTTCATGCGCTTTTCATTTTTACTTTTCTGCAATTGCATTCAAACTTTGAACGTTTTGGTTTGTATTGACTTATCTTTCTTGCTTGTTGGTATGCTTGTATATCTTTCTTGACATTCATGCTCTCTCCTACATGGACCAGCCAATGTACCGATGGCTGCAGTGGAAGTATCACTTTACATAAGTTGGCCTACGTTCTGCTTAGGTTAGGAGTAGGAGTAGTTGTTTGCTTTTCTTGTTTGTTTCCTTGATTTTCTTTACTTTGTTTTGCTCTATCCCACTTCTTTCCTTTTTTTTTTTTTTTTTTTTTTTTTTTTTTTGGCAGTTGTAGGTTAGTTTTCGCATGGAACTTTGTTTGGATTCTTAGACAAGCAGGGTCATGTTCAAGAGGAACTTTTACTACTATCAACACATATTTATATGCCTATGAGAATCTTTCATTTATTTTAGTCGATGATACCCTGATGGAAAATACGTTCCTTTCGGAGAGAGTCATGGTGAAATCATGATGCTTGCACTTTTAACTAGTACCACCTACTTTAATCGATTTTTCTATTTCAGTAACCCTTGTCAACTAATCAAGTAGAGTAAGGAGAGGCGAAAATTTCAGTATGTCTATATATTAATAATATATATAATATATAATATTATATATATAAGATATATATATAAATAGATATATATAGATATAATCCTCTCTGAATATATATAATAGATATATACGATATATACATATCTTCTCTGAATATATAATATCATAGAGAAGAGAGAGAGATATCCTTCTTTGAAGGAACAACCTCTTCTTCTCTCGATAAGTCAGGATCCCTCTTCCACCCAATGAAATAAATATGTGCCTATGCACAGTTATTTGAACAAATAAAAATGAAAAAAATAAAATAAATAAAATAAATAAAGGGTGAAAGAAGAGAAAGGATTCTTGCGCAAATCGGTGAAGCAAGTAACTCCATCGGGGTACTCTCCAGGCTGAGAGGCAGCGGAGCAATTCTTATGTTCCTAAAGTGACTCCGTCAGGGTACTATCGAGGCCTGCTGGCAGCAAAGCAACACCGTAGATGAAACTAAAAACTATGATGGCATATTTTACTTGTTCATCTATATACTCTTCATCCCCAATCGAAACAACTCAGTTTGACTTGGCTTGGTATGTGTGCTTTCAATGAAGAGAATGGTACAGACTACCTCTTTAACTCAAGCTAAGTGAAGAATTTATGATAATCAAAGAAATAAAAAATACTTCCAGAAGAGTTAGACTCGATTTTCATGACGCACAGTCCATACAGAGAGTTGGAGTTCTACCAGTGTGTCACCAATGTTGTAGCAACTACAACCACCCTCCAATATTTTGCATATGCTGCAATTTTGGAGCCTTCCTTCTTAACCACAGTATCTCATCTAGCACTAATCCAGGAATTTGTGCTTCAACTGAGACTTATCTTTTCATTTTAGCTTGTGTTTTCTAATTCATCTAATTCTTCTAAGTCACAAGTTGATCTCCCAACTTGGTCACACAGTAGTTATGAGCTTGCCTCCAGAAACTGTGCAATCCTTGAAGGAAGTTAGCCTTGATGATTGGAATTGCACAAATCAGATTAGCAGTAAGCCTTGAGCACACAAATTTCACAGTCATAGAAGGAAGCCGAGCACTAAGCCCAGAAACTGTGCAGCTCTCACTAAGCTCAGAAATTGCGCAGGGCACGCTAAGCCGGAAAGTTGCCCAGTTCCCCAGAACTGTGTAGTTTTTCTCGGCAGTGTGCATGGAAAGTTTCCCCCTGGAAAAGAAATAAAACTAAAGTGAAAAAATCATCTCAAGGAAATAGGTATCCATTTTTAGTATTCCAAAGGGGCCACTTTCGCTATTTTTAGAAACTTCCACCAAGTGTCGCATTTTCCTTGACTTTAGGCATGCACGTCATAAATCCCAATTTTCTAAATTATATGTAATCGATGCCTCTAGAGCTCAGTTTACATTCTATCATCAAGATCTGGCATTCCTGAGGAGATCAAGCAACCTTCGGAGCATTGTCGTCACTTTTCCAGGTGAATTTTTCTTTTATCACTTTTTTGTTGCTTTTTTCGTTTGGCTTGTGTGAGTGTTGATTCACTTGTTTATCTTCTTGGTTATTGGAATTTTAAATTTATTTAGCTTGTAGAAGTGTTGTTTCATTCTATCGTTTTCCTTTCACAAGTGTCACGTTGATTTATTTTTTTCCACCAACGGTCGCCATCTCTGCGACTCTTCTCACATACTTGAGTTTATTTTTGTTTGTTGAGTTTATGCACTTGTTTTTCATCAATTTATCCTGACTTGGTCATATCTACACTAAGTCTCACATTATCACTAATTTCTGCTCATTTTTCATGCCTCCATCGAGCAGATCTGCACTTCCCTTGGCTGAATTTTGCCTTGTCCAGCTGAGCACTGCGCAATCCTAAGGCTCAAGCTCTAAGATTAGGCTATGGAACTGCACAGTTCATATTATAATTTGGCCTCAACCTCACATTGTGAAGTTCAAGGGCTCATCCTCTCAACCTTGGCCATTGAGACTACGCAATGTGCAGTCTCTCCCAGGCTCTACACAGGTTAAACTGCGCATTGCGTAGTCTCAAGCCTTAGGTTGCACCCTTGGTTCTTGGGACTGCACAATGTGAAGTTCCCATAGCCTATCAATCCCTCTTTTAGGTGAAAATTGTGCAATCCCTCTCATTAGATGCCTGGATTACTACTTGATCATATTGTGAAGTTAGATTTGCAAAATCTAATGTTTGTTTGCCATGAGTGTCTTTTTTGTCCCACGGGTGCCACACTCATGAATCACTTCTCCCCAGTAGTCATTGTTACAATGGTACCAAATGGATTTGCTTCAAGAGTGACCACTCAAAGCAATACTGGGGAAGTAGTTTAGCAAGCGCCAGATAACTTTCCAATATATGTGGACACTCAATTTTTCATAGAAAAGGAGTAAACACTAACATGGAAGCAAGTCCAACAGTAGTAGTAGAAGGCAACAATCTAGTACAAGATCAAGGAAAGATAAAGTTGTTGACATAATAGATGGAGAAAAAAGTTGCAGAGCGAAAGCAGATTCAATATTCATGCAGGAAGCTTTGGCAGCAGAAGCCAAAGGAAGCAGCGAGACATAGAGCAGAGCGGAGGAAGAGATAAAAGTAGAGCTTGTAGGAATCATAACTGAGGACGCAGAAAGCAGAAAAATAACTAAGGGAAGAACGAGAACAAAGGAGGAAAGAACAGGAGGATAAGCAGTAGCAGGAAGAATAATATAGGCAAGGCACAATGTCAAGAGAAACCACTTTGATTCAAGTTGAAGAGAAAGGACAGAACCAACTAGCAGCAGAGGGGGAGAGCAAACAGATGCAGGATAGGGAGCTTGCTCAATATATTGAAGACTTGATTGAATTTGTGGACATGGAGTTGGAACCGGAACCGAAGGATGAACATGTTAACCTGATTCCCAGTGCACCACAGGTCATTTTTCAGTCTCCACCACCTCTATCCGTAGAGTTATCCTCGAGCGAGGAAGGGGACATAGTTCCTCTTAATGATGATCTTGTAATGGATTTGTACAATCTACCATATAATGAACTTCAAAAGAGGATTGTACAAGCACGAAGAGAGAGAATTTTCCAGATGGTCATGCATCACCTACATTCATTAGAGAAAGGGTGATAGTGGCAAACACCAACAAGAATCCAAATTCCATTATCGAAGCCAACTTTTCCTTCATAGGTACAACAAGATCAAACATATTATTTGATGGTCGAGAGTAAGAAATTGGTACAAAATCTACAGGTTTCCCGGCAAGAGATAGAACAGCTTCGTTCAGCATCACAAAATGCATTCTCTGCATAGGACTACTTGGGGGAAATGAGATCAACGATACTTGGTGAAGTATCAACATTTGTAGGGACCATGCAGGACCTCTATGAGGATCTCATGATTGTACATAAGGTAGTTGTTCGCTTTCATATCTTGTAGTAGCAGAGAAAGGAATTTGTTAAGACTCTTAGGAATGTGAAAAAATCCATCACCACCATGCAAGAATGGACAAGGTGATACAAAGGGGCACTGCTTACTTACAAGAGTTCAAATGTTGGTTCAGAATAGAAAGAAACTCGCCTCATTCGTTAGAAAAATTCAAGGCCCATATGTACGGTTGTACAAAAGTATTGGCCTTCATGGTGAGAACCCACAATATCCCATCTATCATCTCACTCACTAAATCTAAATGAAAACACCAAGTCAAGTGGGAGATTGAAGAGTATTTGGAGTAGTTGAGACAGGTTTCCACCAAGGAGGACTTAGAGTCGAATAGACAAAACATGCAGCACTACATCGGTCGTCTTGTCCATATCAGAACCATGTTGCTCCTGCTCGAGAGAGAAGTTAAGATTGGTTCGAAATCATTGTACATGGATGTTATGGAGGCTATAGTATGCTTCTAGCTTGACACCATCATACAATTTTGGGATGTCATTGCACAGTACCAATCTTGGAATCAATACGTGACCGAGAAGCATAAAGTGGAGGTTTTCGAGCTAGAGTGTTCCCAAACTCAAGCATCATAATGTCTTGTCTTGTTAGTTTTCCAAGTTGTCTCTACCCTATTTTTTCCTATATGGGTATGAGTGTAAAATGTAATATTATTTGTAATTATGTTGTAAGTGAAATTCCAAGTGTCAATATTGGAATATGAAAAGTCATCCTGTAATGTAATGTGTTATTTTGTGAAGAAGTTGAAGAGTCATGAGGGTAGTCCAAAGGTCACAAAGGGGAGTTGAAGAGTCACCCCCTCTTGTTATAAATAGAACCTTGTTACTCATGTAAGTGGATTTTGGGAGCTAATCTTTTGGCTAGGCTTAGGCTTAGAAATAGACTGGGAGTATAATGAAGAGCCTTGGCTTCTCCACAGTGTAGAGTGAGTATACTTCTTTGGAGGAGGAGGTATTTTTTACTGTAATGTTTCACTATTGGGGCTAGTGGTCTTCAATGGTGTATGTATGGATGAAACTTTCAATTATAATAACAAAATCAGAGCCAACACGCTTTCATGCCTATGTTTTTAATATATTAGGACTATTCTTGTTGTATTGGAAATGTATGTTATTTAAATTGCGCATACGCTTATGAAATTTTTTTTTTACATTTGTACGAATCTTGTTGAATGCATGTTGGTTGATTAACTCATTACTTTAACTTGTGGACTATTTTGCATGTTATCTTGTGATGTCATTCCGCTTGTGTGTTCCTTTCAAGTTGCGTACTATTATAGGCTTCCAAGGGGCACACTTCCTTTTCCCTTCCTGTGTTGGAACTTTCATGCATCTCACTTGACTCTCCGCAAGGTCACACACTTTCTCTCACCCAAAGTTGTCATACTTCCCTCTACACGTTTCCACGGTAAAGGCATAATATTACCACCCACCATTGGGAATCCTACTCCAAATGGTGTGAGGTCTAGTCGGGACTTCATACCGGGGAGATCCCCTAAATGTTGGTGGGTCTAGAAACGCAATAACTTCCAATGAATTTTCTATACCTTGTTGCATCCTCAAATTATTTTCTTGTAGTGGATGTGAGCTTTATTTTTTGTTCCATTGGAGTAGTAAAAGGATTGCACTCAGCCATGCCAAACCTATTAAACAAATCTCCAATGTACTTCTTTTGACAGAGGAATATAAACTTGGGATGTTGAGTTACTTCAATACCAATATAGTAGTGAACATAGCCCAAATATGTCATTTCAAAACCTTTTCTCAGTTCTTTCTTTATGGATGCAATGTAGCTATCATTGTTCCCTGTAATTAGAATATCATCTATATACACCACAAGATATACAACTATTTTTCCAACTTTCTTGGCAAACAAAGTTTCATCATCAAGATAATAATGTTTTAAATTTTTTAGAAGATGCTCAGTCAATTTCACGTACTAGGCTTGCGGTGTTTGCTCTAGGCCATAAAACGATTTCACAAGCTTGCATACTTTATGTTCCTGGCCCTTCACAACAAATCCATTTGATGGACTTACCAATCGTTCTGATCTACCAAGGTAAAGAGTCTCTGGATGGCATCCCATTTTATTGTAGGAGATTGTCTACATCCATATCAACCAGTGAATCAAGATTGTCTACATCACCTCCATTTTGTTTGGTTGAGCTTCTTGTTCATGTCTTTCCAACCTCATCAGGATGAACACTTTCAAGTGTCTTTGTCAGCCATTTTGGAACACCTTTATGAGATGGTCCATGCTGATCAATTGACTGAGATGGGGCTGAATCAAGATTTACTCTCCCAATTATGTCAATCACATCACTCAAAGTGTCATCAGTGGTTGGACCTTCATGCAGGGGAGAGAGTTCTTCAGAAGAAGATTCCATATATTGATCTAGTACGAGGATCCCACCTTCAAGATGTGGAATCTCATTATCAAACTCTTGAAAATACTTTGCATGTCTAAATTTATCCAAGCAATCAAGCTGTCGTTCAACAATGTTGCCAATATTGGAAGATTCAAGAAAGATCACATCTCTAGATATTTTAAACATTTTATTCACTTCATCATAGAGACAGTATGCTTTGGAGGTATTTGAGTACCCCAAGAAAATACATTTGAAACTCCTTGCACCGAGTTTGTTTCTTTGTTCCTTAGGTATCAAGGCATAATAGGTGGAACCAAAAACCCTGAGATGCCTCACCGAAGGGATGTGGCCATACTACATTTCATAGGGAGTATTGTTTTTTATAGCATTAGATGGACACCTATTCTTTATATACACAACACATAGAATTGAATCATCCCAAAACATAATTTTAACATTCTTGAAAAACATCATGGAACGTACCATATTTAGGATTGTTTTGTTCATTCTTTCAGCCACTCTATTTTGTTGGGGATTATAAGGCACGGTTGTTTGATGTTTGATCCCATGTTGGCAAAGATAGTTTTAAAATTCATTTGATGTATATTCTTTTCCATTATTAGTACAAATAGATCCAATATGAGATTGTGCATCATTTTCAATCCATGCATGAAAGTTCTTGAATGGTTCAAAAGCTTCATATTTGTTCTTCAATAAATAAACCCAACACATTCTGGTTTAGTCATCAATAAATGTCATCATATATTTATTACCATTTGTAGAAGGAATTGGCGTTGGGCCACACAATTAGAATTAATGATTTCAAGTGTTCTATGTGCTATGGAATGAGAATCATGAAAAGATTGTTTGTTGTGCTTTCCTAAGATACAAGCATCACATTGCTTCAGTATCCTAAGAATTGGAGGCAAACAAGTAACGCCATTTTTCTTCAACAAATGGAGGTTGTCATAGTTCAAGTGTCCAAATATAGCATGCCATAAAAGACTTGATGGAAATGCACCTTCATCATAGTGAGAATTGTATGAGAATTTATGTGCACAAGCATAGGTTCCTTGCAGCTTCAGAAATCTTGCTTCTTCTATCCCCGTCATGACAAGTGAGTGATATTATTCTTTTTTTACCTCGACCTTGCCATCAAATATGTGAATGGATTGTCCTTGTTAGAAGCTATGGACCAAATACAACAAGTTTCTCCTCAGATCCAGTAGGTATAAAACATCATGTAGAAGAAATTCTGGAAGTCCAAGCAGTTTAAGCCTGATGGTGCCAAGCCCTGATGGCTTGAGTTTTGACTTGCCTACAAAGTATACTGCTCCATCAACATTGTTAGTGAATTCCTCAAAGAAATCTCTTCTGAAATTCATGTGGAAAGTTGCCCCTGAATCAAGAAACCAATCATCTTTCCATGAAGCAAGTGAAGCATTGAATAAGTCTTTAGTTACTCCTATGTTGCAATGTGCCACAACATAATGAGTGGAATCGAGCTTTTTACCTTTCCCTTTGTCGGTTTTTGTTACCTTTTCCTTCATTTCTTTCCTGCTCAATTTTGTCCCAAGGCATCTTACATGTGGATGCATCATATACATGTCTATTAAATCATATGTACTGAAGATCTTACCTTTCTCCTTGGAAATGTCTTCCCCCCTGCCTCTAAAATTCGTCCTTCCTCTTCCTCTTTGACCACCTCTTCCTCTAGAAGAATCTTGTGCATGATTCTTCTGTGCAAGGGACACATCTTTTTCAGTAGACTGAGGAGTTGTCTTCTTCCCAAAATCCTTCTCTCTCTTAGCAAACTTCTTCTCAAGGGAGTCAAATATAATTTCCTTAAGGTTTCCAATTGCTTGCAATGAATCAAGATAATGTGAATAGGTGAGATATTGTGCCTTGACATAAGTTATGAGAGGAATATCTATTTCAAGGCTAGTGGATTTTATGTGATGCATAATGGATCTTTCACTTTAAGATTGAACAACTTGATCATCAATTGAACAACTTCAAGTTCAGAGTGTGAGTGACACAATTCTTTCAACTTCTTTAAAGCTTCAAAAGTATTTGAAAATGGAGAAATATGGTGACTCACCTCTTCATTTACTGACATTGCAACGAAGACATAGGCCTTGTTGTTATTATTTTCCCAAATGGAAATTTCCTTATTTGAAGTGGGATTTTCAGGTACATTGTCTCCTTCTCCTTCACAAATCCCTTTCCACAACTCATAGAAAATCAAGGTGTGTTTTATCTTCTGGGACCAATCATAATAGTTCTCTTTTCTAGAGAAAAATTCTCCCACAATAGAGATGAGTGAATGCATTAGTAAAATCTAAATTAAACCCAAAATAGCTGCAAAAAAAACTAATATGTCTTCCTAAAATATTCAACTAAAAATATACTCTCAATATATATCTTCATGCCAGATTACATAATGCTCACATACCCTACTACATATACCCTACTACATACCGCATATAGTCTTTAAAATAAAGGAGCACGTGAATATGATGCAGGGTCAGTATATATTACATATATACCATATTCTTCATAAAAAAACACATTAAAGCACCCAACTTTCAAAAACTTGAATGCATATACCATATGCACCTTATATGCCACTCACTTTCCATATTATACATATATACCCACTTTCCATATCAAGGCTCTATATATTACATATATACCATAGTCTTCATAAAAAAACACATTAAAGCACCAAACTTTCAAAAACTTGAATGCATATACCATATGCACCTTATATGCACAAGAGATTCAACAACTGCTTAACAGAGGTCTAATCAGAGAATCCACTAGTCCCTGGAACTGCTATGGGTTCTATGTGAATAAAAGAGCAGAAAATTTAGAGGTATTCCCAGACTTGTCATAAATTACAAGCCTCTAAATTCAGTCTTGGCTGATGACACATATCCAATTCCGCATAAAGGGGACTTAATCAGGAGAATTGCAGGAGCAAAGATATTTTCAAAGTTTGATTTAAAG